>SNQJ01S0069483.1:0-19347 GCA_010110895.2 Picea sitchensis
CTATGAGATGTGAGCAGTAACCCCACAACAAAATCCATAGAGATGACTTCCCACTTGGACATAGGAACATCATGTGGTTGTAGGAGGCTTGCCAGGTGATGGTGGTCAGCTTTCACTTGTTGACACTCTAGGCACTTGGCGACAAAATGGACTACATCGTGCTTCATGCCTACCCATAAGAAGAGTTCCTCATATCTGCGTACATCTTCTTCACACCCAGATGCACAAAATAAGGTGCTCTATGGGCTTCCTTTAGTATGATGCTTCAAATATCCCCATTTTTAGGGATGTACATCCTTCCCCGATATCTCAATAGTCCATATTCTTCCATATTATATCCTTCGTACTTTGGATTTAATTGCCTCCCACTCTAGAGGTTTGAAGTAACCTTTAAATACCAACTCTCTCCTTGGAGTTCCGTCAACACACGTTCCCCCAGATTTACTTTTAAGGGTACCAAGGAGAAGACACGTGGTCTCCTACTCAAGGCATCTGCGACCACATTTTCCTTTCCCTTGATGTATGAAATACCAAAATCGTACTCACTCCATTGCCTTTTCCTGGCATTCAGATCCCTTTGAGTGAAGAGATGTTTTAAACTTTGATGGTCCGTTTTGAGCTCAAAGTTTCACCTCACAAGATAGTGCCTCCAAAGTTTCAGAGCTAGCATTATAGCTGCCAACTCTAAATCATGAGTCACATATAGCTCTTCGTGTTTCTTCAACTTCCTTGATGCATAAGCTATCCCTCCTCCATCCTGCATTAGCACGGCCCCCAACCATTTCTTTGAGGCATCCATGTAGATTGTGAATTCCTTTTCCATATCCGACACTCGTAGAATTGGCGCACTAGTTAGTAACCTCTTAAGCTTGATGAATGCACTATCACATTCTTTCATCCATTCATAACTGACCCCCTTACGCTGCAAAGTGGTGATGGGTTTCGCTATTTTTTATAATCCTTCCACAAATCTCCAATAATAACCTGCTAGCCCCATGAAGCTTCTCACCTCATGGGAATTTTTCGGTACTGGTCACTCCATAATGGAATTTACCTTTTCTGGGTCCATAAAGATTCCTTCACTAAAAATGATATGACCTAAATAGTGGATCTCTTTCTGGAAGAAGGAACACTTCGACAATTTCCCAAACAATTTGTTCTCCCTAAGGCAGGACAACACCACTCGCAAGTGTTCCTCATGTTCTCTTTCGTTTTTGGAATAGATGAGGATGTCATCTAGAAAGACTTGTACAAAACGGTCTAAGTACTTCTGGAATATGTCGTTCATGAGGCTCATGAATATTGTTGGCGCATTGGTCAATCCGAAAGTTACTACGACAAACTTGTAATGTCCAAACCGAGTTCGAAAGGTAGTTTTTTGGGATATTGCCTTCCTTAATCCTTAACTGATGATACCCTGATCACAAATCGATCTTTGAGAATATTGTTGCTCCTTTCATCTGATCGAAGAGGTCATCTATCCGCGGAATTGGGTACCTATTTTTCACTGTAGCATGGTTCAAGTCCCTATAGTCTATACATAATCGTAAGGAACCATCCTTCTTCTTTACAAAAATTACTGGTGCACCCCAAGGTGAGACACTGGGCCTTATTAACCCTAAGTCAAGTAACTCTTTCAACTGTATTTGCAACTCAAAAAGTTCTGGCGCTGTCATCCGATACGGAGTTTTGGAAATTGGTTCTACACCAGGTTTTAGCTCAATAGTAAAATCAAGCTCCCTCTCAGGAGGTAACCCTGGTAACTCGTTCGGAAAAACATCCTTAAATTCTGACAATACCGGGTAATGATCTAATGAGGGTCCCTTCCTTCCATTCACTGCTTCCACTACATATAGTTGACACCCTTGTCTCAAGCATCGCTTAACCTTCATAGTGGAGATAAAGCATAATGACACTTTTCTCCATACACCTTGGATCTCCATTGGCCTTCCTTCGTCGTCTACACAGAACACCCTTTTTGTGAAACAATCTACCAAAGCTCGATGAGCTTCTAACCAATCCATTCCAATGATTAGGTTGTACACCCCGAGAGGAGTGACGTATACCTTTAACCTGGTAGTACACACTCCCATGTCTACTATACAATTATCAACGCTAGGTCCTACTGCTTGTTTTCCCCTCGAAGCCATCTCAACTTGTTTAAAGTCATCGTGCTTGTAGGCTGCCAACCCACTCTTTTCTAATGCAGATGGTGAAATGAAACTATCTGTAGCACCAGAATCAAATAAAATATTAATGTTGATATGATTTAGCGTACCTGATGACTCCACCACCGTGGATTGATGTTCGGCTTGGCGATTATTAACCGATGCGTAAATCTGATGGCTGCTACTTGCTCTTCCCATCGAGGCCTTTCCTTCTCTATGCACAAATCCTGATTGTAACTCTGGGTAGTCACGTTGGTAATGGGGTCCTCCACATCCCCAATAGGTAACACGAGATTGAATCTGCGCACTGTTCTGTGACTGTCTCTGAAATGAGTTCCTTCCCCTGGAACCCCTGCCCCTACTAGTTGTTCCCTGAGATGGTCGTGGACCTGTCTGCGTCGTTGGTGATGAACGAGATGTTGCACTCCCTGCCATTGAAATCCTGTTATTGTCCTTGGTGTGACTCTGTTACCATATGGAGGTGGCCTTGAGCCCCCTCCCCTAGGAAATGTCCTAGGGGCCTTCCCTACGAATCCAGGACGATGAAGAAAGGTCGGTCTCGTACCTTCAGTTAAGTTCATGTGTTCCTCCGCATAGCGTGCATTTTCCACAGCTTCCGCTACTGAAGACAGTTTCCACATCCGCACCATAGCCCTTATCTTAGGGTTCAATCCATAGACGAAGCATTCTACCTGTCGTTGGTCATTATCCATATACGAAACATACTTGACCAATTCCATAAACCTAATCTCATATTCTTCTACGGTTCTATTTCCATGTACTAAGGCATGAAATGCTCCTACCTGTTGTTCCTCATAGTAAGCTGGCAGATATTTCCTTCGGAACCTCTCCTCGAAAAGTTCCCAAGATACGGTGTCTGGGGTAAGATGCAGTTGTCTTTCCAGGTTGCCCCACCAGTTCAAGGCGCTGTCTCTTAACTGAAAATTCGTTATTTTTGCCTTTGAGGTGGACACATAGTCCCTTAAGGCAAAACACCTTGTCATGCCTTCCAACCATGCTTCTGCGTGTTCACTGGCGTGACCCTCGACAAACTCCGGAAGTTTGATCTTTTGCAGTTCTCGAGTGATGTCTTCGGGTGGAGGTCCTCCCCCTGAATCCCTCGATACTTCTGGATTACCCATTCCAAATGGTGGGGGCTCCACTTCGATCCCTATTGGTTGTCGCCCCTTTAAAGTCTCATTATGGCGTCCAAAGAGCGTAGTATGAGAGCTAGTTTTGGCGATGGTGCGGTGGTGCTGGCGGTGTTGGCAGTGCTTGCGAAGATGCTCCTTTGCCTCGATTTCCTCGAGTCCTAACCATCCTGTATGATTTAACCTGCGTCAACCAAAGTTGTTAGGGTGAGTTCAAGGACATTTCAAATTGCGGCTACTTAAACTAGAAAACAAGGTTAGCCGTAAGTTTTTCTTTACTTGTCTGTAAACAGACGTTACTCTCTTTAGGGGATTGGCTAGGTTAGGGTTAAGCATCTAAGCTTGGTGTCACTGCCTAAGAAAACTATTGATCCTCTCACTCGGTAGCTATGCTAGCACTGTACCCCACTCGCTAATTCTTCTAACTTACTTGCCTAGTGCGCATGAAGCCCCCTCCCACTTATCTCGTTCTAAGTCCTTAACCTTTGGCTAAGAACAATCTAATTAGTCACTTTAATTAGTCGCATCCACTTTCCTTGACGCCAGTCCTAAGCTAGACACAACTAGCATCTACCAAACTCCTTTACACTGTCAGTGTGAGGAAAGTAAATCAGAGGAAGTTGTTCCTCCTTCCTTAAGCATGAATTATAAATTTTAAATATAATTAAACATAATTTTAATTATAAATAAATTTAAAACATAGTTAATTAATTAATTTAAAATTATTAAGTTTTATTCAAATTGTAATTAAATTATAAACTATATGTAATTTAAATAATTACATTGTAAATTACATATATTATAAAACTATTCCTTACCATAAGGATTCCTTACAATTTAAATTACATATAGTTTTATAATTTAAAGTTAAATTAGAACAATAGAGTGTAATTAGAGTTAAATTAAAACAATAGTTAAATTAATTTAAATATAATTTAAATTAAAACATTAAAATTTAACAAAAATGAATAAAATAATAAAAAAATGAATAATAAGAAAAATAAAAATAAATCTAAATAAGAAAATAGAAAAAAAACAATTTTAGCATGGGCAGTGGGTCCTCGCATGAGGCCCACGTGCCCCTCCATCTCTTTCCTTACCTAAAAATCTACACGTCTCCTATCAAACCCTAAACTCCTCAACCCTAACGCTCCCTCACTGCCGCCTCTCCCCTCTACCGCCTCTCCATTCTTCTCTCTCCCTCTGCTCTTGGCGTTGGTGTTGGTTTGGTCGTGGCTTTGTGCATGGCGGTGGCTTTGTACTACTGTCCGCCTGTGGGAAAACCTGTGATTTGTCTTGTGTGTCGTAGCTTGCCCCTTTAACTTGGGGATGGTTGTTGTTTAGGCCTGTAGATTCCACACCACTACACTGGTGACTGGTCTTGAACTTATTGCCTTCTTGCATGGCGGTGGCGTTGAAGAGCTGCTAAGTATAGAATCATTGGTATCTTTGGAGGAGTTGCGGTGAGATGGATGTTGTGAGTCGAAGCCTGTCCACTTGTGCTTAGCGTTGGCGCTTGGTGCGTTAGCTTGTATGTTTTTTTTTTTTGTTTTGGTTTGATAATAAAAATTTTGCAGTGTGTGTGCATTATTGAGACACGTAGTGCAGTGACTAGCTCCCTCATAGGCTCCTCCTCATGGCTCAATGGTTGGTCTACGTCCTGGGTTTATCTTACAGAAATGGATGGTTTTGAAGGGAACACTGGTATTTTCATTGGGTTGTGATGTGTTGTGTTGACTTGTGTTGTGTGACTTGCAGGTTGCAGGTCGCATTGTGTAGGTGGTGCGTACCACATGAGCTTTGGCTCCCTCCTTGGTGTGGGTGTTTTCGATACTTGGATTCTTTGCTTGATATTCAATGGTCAGGCTTGCACCTGTGTTTTTTCTTGTTTATTAATAAAAAAAATTGTTTTATGTGTGTGCAGTGCACGGCTCCTCGGTCGTGGTTGGGCGCTGAGTTCAGGCTGTGTGTTAAATGTCGGATACGTGGTGCAAGAAAAAGGCCCGTGGGCTCCTTCGTGGCTTCGCATTGGTCCTGACTTTGATTTGCATGTGGATTGGTTGTGATGAAAAAAGGCACGAAAAGAGGATCCCAGTTCATTCTGTTACTCAATTCTATAACAACACTGAAAATGGTGATTATGAGCCTTGAGTTCTTCTCTTTCATTTGCATGTTGGCTATGTGGTTCTAACCTGTGTTGTGTGTAGTTGCTTGGCTTCAACAGCTCAGGGGAGTCACATTCCAGTGGTCCCTATGAAAATAGCTCAAAGCTCAGTGCAAAATCGTTAGTTAATCCTAAAGCCAGAAAGTGATTTGTATCTTCCCAGCATCATTTATTTGCTAGCCATGCCACAGATGCTTCAAATGGTAAAAAAAATATTTGCAGCTTATGGGCATTTTCAAGCTGATTTCCAGCCAACTAGACCTATACCTGACCACTATAGAGGTCACAATGCATATATGCCAGAAGATAATGTTATTTGTCGAGAAAGTTTTGCTGATAGGCGTTTTTTTTTTTATCTATGGAGAATGGAGGCGGTTGTACGATATACATGTCTTCGCTTTCTTCGTCTAGGCTATCATGAAAAGCTTTGGGATCATGTCGCTGGTTGCATCGTAATCCAAGGTGATTCCTTATTCTAATTCTTATTAAGATTTGAATTCCTCAAAACTCTTTTAGTGGATAGATAAAGTAGATGATCCTTATTATAGTAATATGATATTTATTTATCTAAGTTCCCTTTTGGCTATATAAGGCAGTGGATTGCTTAGAATTGGCTAGAATGAATGATTTTAATAGTTATACATAATGAATACATAATGAAAAAGGTGTTGTTAAAATTTAATGTGTTGCTTAAGGAGAAGCTTGAGCTTACCATCTGTTGTTTTGCAGAAAGAACTCTTACAGATAAACAAATGGCTTGAGCGGGTTAACATATAGTTGGCTCAGGTGGGAAGGATATCTTTCCTGCAACAATGTCTCTTCTTCACAATTTAATTAACTTGTTCTCTTAGGGTTTCTGAGACACTCTTGTCATTCTCTAGGGTTTTAGGTGTCATTTTTTTTTTCATTATTTCTGCATTATTCCTGGCCTTTAAAGGCTCTAAATTAAGGGTTTCCAGGGTTGTAATTAAAGGGTTTTAGGTTGTTTAAATTTATGGGTGGGGTTTGTTTAAATTTCTGGGTGGGTAGGTAGGCCCTTGGCTCCAGATTTTGAACCAGGGCTCTGATATCATGTGTAAGGTTCTACTCAAAAGAGCTTTATAAAACAAAAAAAAAATATTTTAAAGAAATGCTATCCTAACATTTTCATAACTTCATAACCAAAATATAACCAATAACCAACATATAACCATTCAGCTTAAATAAAATTTATGAACAGATCATAATAATCTTATGAACAACCACATAACACTACATATTGCTTAAATACATAAACCAAATACATAAATTAAAATGCCTTCGTCTGATGCTAAATCCTCGATCTCTGTTTGTCCAAGATGAAGTTGAAATTGTGCTAAACTCTACCCAAAACCGACTAACCACCCAGCCAGCTAGGAGCTACCTGTCCGGCCCCCTAGCTCCAGAATACCGTAAGGAATCCTGGCCCACGTGCCCAAAACCCTTAGCAACCCGGTGCCCCCTGCAATGATTCACAAAAACCCCCAAAACCAAACTCCCAACACCAGAAAATATGCCAAACCAGAAATACAGTCGCTCCTCCAAAATGCTTCCTCCCCCAAAAATCATGCCCCTCTCCCGTCAGACTCCTCTTGTCATATCTCCCCCCATCCACCAACTCCCTATCCTCCATTAATTACCTTATCCTCCCATTATTACCTTATCCCATTCCTTTATTACCTTATCCTTCATTTATTGCTTCATTCCCCCCCTGCATACGTAACATCTTATTATTAATAATTTAAAGTTATTAAACTCCTTTAATTTATTACTCAAATCTTTAATGAGTCAATTAATTAATTAATTAATCATCAACAGATATGAACAATTAATTAATTAATTAATATTATTAAGAAATAATTATTGTTTAACTAAAACATATTAGGATAGTTAGATTATCTAATTAATTATACTTAATAAACCCTATTCACTATTTAACCAGGGTTGTTACACCCGAAGCAAGAAAGAGTCGTCGATCTTTAAGGGGATAGGTGGCAACTGATCCAAGTGTTCGGGGGAATGAACTTCGGGAGTTTCGAAGTGAGAAGTGCATGAAAGTCCCGAAGGGCCGAAGCCCAAACTACTGAAATAATCTGAGCCATCAAAAGCTGAGGACACGTGGAGGCAGATCCCTTGCTTCAGAGTTCGGCGCTCTGGAGGACTGTGGGAGTTAAACATTGCAAAGTCCTGAAGGACTGAAGCCCAAAGTGTCGAAGTGCCTGAAGCCCCGAAGTCTCAAAGGCCCGAAGTGAATCTGGACCATCTATCAGTGGGGCCACGCGTAAAAGGAGGTTTGAGTTTTGATTTTTTCGGAGCTTGGAGACCCGAAGTGGATCTCAACCGTCCAAATCCAGGATTCATGTGTCGTCATATCCCTAGCTCTGGTGAATTTTCTTGGGGCAAATAAAGTTTGACTATTGATAAGTTTGAAGCCCAGAGCCATGAAGGGATCTTATCTGTCGATCTCAGGAAGACACGTGTCATCAGATTGCCAACTCCAGGTAAAATCTCATAGACGAGCCAAAGGAAAAAGAGCTAGCCCTCGAGCCCTGGAGAGCCAAATGTCTAGTAGCCGTCATCACAGACAGGTGGCACCCTTATGATTTTGACACGTGGCACTCTTTTCAAGCATTCTTAGACATGCCTCTAGCATGTTTTTGAGTAACACATGTCACCTCTCCGTCCACAACATATAAACATGGTGATGTCAGGCCTCCACATTAGATCATCCTTCGAGAGCTGTTATTATTCAGTGCCAAAGGTAGCGCCCCCATCCCAAGGCACACTTTTGGCAAATCCTAAAGTTCGTGGGCAATTAAGCTTGGCAATGGCACTAAATCTAGTAGGTGCGCTCAGATCTCATATTAGGACCAGATCTACGACCACATTCCATTGCGAGGATGCAACATGCTCAAGCGATAATTTTCTTGAGCGGTCCCGCAATGGAAACCATGGTATGGCGAAAATGCTACGTGGTGAAATGTGATGGATTGCAGGCCCAAAAACGGTCTGAATACAAACCTCTTTTGACGGCCCCGCAATATCATGTTTATGTGGCATCATATTTGAGAGAATCATGTGGTCGTGCCCCTGAGAATTAAGTCTCATTCAATCTCCAAGGAGAGGAAGTTAATGGAAGGTAGGTTTGGTGGTTGAAACCTCGGCTCACCCCATAAATGGAAGGCATGGAAGGCCCGACTGTGGGGACTTAACCATCAGTCTGTGGTACCCCTGTGGGCATATTTTCCTGCAAAACCCATGCCGATATGAGCTCGTGTCTGACAGAGGGGTGCACGTTTAGTCTGACAGAAGAACCCCCAGACGCAATGTTTTGAATGTAGTGATCAGATCACACTCCTGGTAGTGGTGAATTGTTCTGAGTATAAATAAGTATTTTTTATATTTTGTTAAGGTCATCAACTGGTTGAGCAGAGCTCCCTATTTTGTAATGTTTTGATGCCATAACTGTTCTCTGGTTATGTATCGGATTTGAGACTTTCAAATTAATAGAAGTCAACCTCTTTTCATCTCTTTGTAAAAACTGTGCTAAAACACTCAGGCATGGAGGATCTAGTCGAGGGTTGTTATGTTATTGTAATGTAGGTTTGATTGTAGTGGTATCGTGACCAGTTTTAGTCAGCTTCCTTGTGATATTTTCCCCTCTTACATTGAATGGATCGGGCATGGAGGATCTAGTCAAGTTTTTGTATTTTCATGGTGATGTAGGTTTGATCATTGTGTTGTTGTGACTGTGTTGTTTGGACATATTTCAGTGTTTGAAGCTTGAGATTAAGAGTGATCTTGAGTCTAAGTTTTTCTTCTCCAAGCTGCCTGAAAGCATGATTCTCATAGCAGTCTTTTTCACCTTTCTCACTAAGTCTTCCCTCTGCTCAAACTTAAACTCAATTCACTGACTGAAGTTAGTTGTGGCCCTCACTTCCATGTGCATTTCTTGTCCAGTTCTGTGTTGAACATCATTCATATATTGAGTTTTGTCCATTGACCTCCATTCATATAAAACCAACATCCACCAAAAACTCTGATGGGTACTGGGCTTATCCTCCCGCAATATGAGGGTGACTTTCGGTGCTAACACATCTCATAGCTTATGATCTCACCCTTCATATTAAATTATCTTCTCGTGCACTTTTATTTTCTCACTTGGAAGACATCCCATTCTAGTAGTAGAACATAAATAGCCATAATGGTCTCCTCTTCCCCCATACATCTTTTTAACATGTGGGTCAATTTATTTACAGTTTTAGAATCATAGATTTTAACCTTGTACAATTAATTACCACAAATAGATTCTTAATAAAACATAAAATATACAATGGAACACACATATTACACATAGATTTTTACCCTGGAAACCCAAACCGGGGAAAACCAACAACCTGTTTAGAGCCACACCTCTAATCTTTTATTCATGATATTTTTCATTCTTTATAATACAATATACATATAGGATCCCGACATCCAAACCCCTAATCCATTGACTTGGATTAGCCAACAACCCTAATTCCTTAACTGAAATTAGAAAACCATCGACAAAAACCATGTGCTGAAAAAATGCTAAAAACAGACGCAAAAATCCTCCAAAAATGGACCATTTTTTTTCTTGGGGGAAGAAACTCTCACAACCCTCTCAGCTGGGGGATATAAAGCACCCCCTAGACCCCCTTTGCTCCCATATTAGTGTACAATACATGAGATCATTTTTGCAAATAATATAACACCTACCCAACATTCTCCCACTTGTTGTTTCCTTTGCATACGAGAGGTTATAGGATTACATAGTCAACAATGTAGGGCAACAATGCCCATAGATCCTCTACACCAAGAGAACGTCTCAGTGCTCACATATTTTGTTAATGAATCTGCAACATTCTCCAAAGTGTCCACCTTCATCAACAACACCTTCTTGTCTTCAACCATGTCTATCACAAAGTGATACTGAACATCAATATGCTTTGTCTTTGAATGATAAATCGGGTTCTTCACCATGAAGATTGCACTTTGACTATCACAATCTATCCTTACATCTTGTTGTACCAACCCAATAGATGAACATAATCTTTGTAACCACATCGCTTCCTTGTTTTCACAAGTGGTTTTCATGTATTCAACTTCTATAGTTGAGAGTGCCACTACAACCCATCTTTTGCTCATCCAATTGATTTCTCTTCCAAACAGGTTAAACACATACCCTCTTGTAGATCTTCTATGATCCAAATCTCCAGCACAATCCATAACTAGTAGTGCCATAAAAATACCTGAAAACCCTCTTTTCTTCTATCCAATGCTCATTTCCTGGTTTTGACAGATACTTGCTCAAAACCCCCACTGCATGTGCAATGTCTATTATAGTACATACCATTGCATACAACAAACTGCCAACTGCACTCATATATGGAACATGTGACATATCCTCTTCCTCTTCATGTGTCTAGGTACACTGATATGCATATAACTTTACACCTATAGGAATAGGAACCTTGATCGATTTACATTCCTTCATATTAAACCTTTGCAATATTATCTCAACATATTTCCTCTTATTTAACTAGAGTTTCATGTTTACCTAACCTCTTTTAATTTCCATGCCCAAAATGAAATTTGCAACACCAAGATCCTTCCTGTCAAATTTAGAGGACAACTGATTTTTCACATCTTGGATAATCTCCTTGTTTCCTATCAACAACATCTCGTCCACATACAAGATCAAATAAATAAGGTGATCACCGATTAATCTGAAATACACATAGTGATTCACTTTTCTCCTTGTGAAGCCAAGTCCCAATATATAAGTATCAAATCTTTGATACCACATCCTTGGTGATTGCTTTAACCCATACATGGACTTTTTAAGTCTACATACCAACTCTTTCTTTCCCTTCAGGGAAAATCCTTATGACTGCTTCATGTAGATTTCTTCTTCCAAATCCCCATGTAGGATTGTTGTCTTCACATCCATCTATTCTACTTAAAATCAAACACAAAAACAACAAATAAAATAAATCTAACTGAATTTAACTTAGCAGAAGGTGAAAAAATATCAGCAAAGTCAATTCCCTCTACCTAGGAATAACCTTTTTCTACTAGCTGAGCTTTGTATTTTTCCACTTTACCTTCTGCATTTAGCTTCTTCTTAAAGTTCACCCATTTGTTGCCAATGAGATTTATTTCAGTCGGCAACTCCACTAGATCTCAAGCTTTATTCTTATCCAAGGCTTCCATTTCTTCAACCATGGCCTTTTCCAAAGTTTTCCATCCTTTGAATCCACTGCCTGCCTAACAATTCTAGGATCATCATCAATAATAAACAAAACAAAATTTGAAGGAAAATCATGTGGAGTATACCTTTTCAATTGCCTTCTTTCCTGAACTGATCTCCTCAATGTTGTAGTATGAGGATCTTCTTCTTATTATTCATTTTCTTCTGTAAAGTTTGATTCATCATCCTTTAACCCAAACTCTATTTTCTTTGGTTCTTCCTTCCTCGGTAGGAATTCATGTTTGACAACATATTTTATTTCACTAAATATCACATCTCAGCTATATACTACCTTCTTAGTTTATGGGTTCCAAAGCTTATACCTTTTTAGACCATCTTTATACCCAATAAAGATACACTTTTAAACCTTTTTATCTAGCTTACTCTTGTTTTCCTTTGGAATCTGAACATAGGCCTCATAGCCAAAAACCTTGAGATGTGTGAGAGATGGTTTCTTACCAGTCCATACCTTGTGTGCAGTATTGTCATCCAGTGCTAATGAGGGTGATCGATTGACTAGGTAGCATGCAGTACCCACTTCATTTGCCTAGAATTATTGTCCCCGACACCACTGAGAATGCACCTTACTTTTTCCATCAATGTCTTGTTCATCCTTTCTGCAACTCCATTATGCTGAGGTGTATATGGATTAGTAATCTTCCTTGCTTTACCACACTTCTTACATAATTCTTTGAATTCATTTCTTCAAAATTGTCCACTATTATCCATCCTCGGAACCTTAATTATTTTCTCTGTTTGATTCTCCACAAGAGCCTTAAACTCTTTAAACATGTCAAAGACTTCAGATTTCTTCCTGAGGAAATTTATCCAAGTATTCCTCGAGAAGTCATCTATAAAATTCCCTATGCCCTATAAAATTCCCTATGCCCTTGTTGCACTAGAGGGTAATCTTACACGATTATGCTTCCCATATACACAATGTTCATAGAAATCAAAATCTAGAGAGCAGTTAGACATACCTTCAACCATACCTTTACTTTGTAGTAGTTGAAATCTCTTCTCTCTGATATGCCTCAGTCTTTGATGCCACAACATATCCTTTTCTCTAGAGAGCGTAGGAGTTTTTTCTTCTTCAACTCCAATCTCAGGAAAAATGGAACGATTACACCCATCACTATTAGTGCTTCCTTGCAACTTATACATAGCTCCAATCTAAACTCCCTTCAGCAATACCATTTCTCCTCAAATCATCCTACAAGTTTCTTTTTCAAACATTTTTTTTACCCATGCGTCATCCATTTTCTTATAGAAATCAAATTTCAGGCCAATATTGGGATGTGCAGAACATAAGAGAGTGTTCTAATCCTTCCATCCATGAGATTCAACTTGAATTTTCCTCGTCCTATGATTTTGGATATTGAATCATCACCTAGGAAAACATCACCTCCATCATACCTCTCATACTCGTAAAACCACTCCATGTGAGGAGTCATATGAAAAGATGCACCTGAGTCAACCATTCATGCCTCATGATTTTCATGTGTGCTTGAAGAAGCCAAGTACACATCCCCTCCTTCTTCCTTGGAGATTTTTTCTTCTGTAGAAGGAGCATCTTCAGATCCCTTCCCTCTCTCAACTCTTTTGGATCTATATTGCTTCTTGTAGTGCCCTTATTTTCCACATCTCCAACATATCTTTACAAACTTTCTGGGAGATTGAGAACTTTCCATAGATTTAGATCTCCCACTTGAGGACTTAGATATATTTCTTTTCTGAGAGAATCCTCTTGTAAATAATGCATCTTCACTCCATCCTTCCATGTTCTTCCACCTCATCTCCTCTGAAAACAAGGATGAGACCACATCATCGAAACTTAAAGTAGTTTTATTACTACCTATGGTCACAACCAGACTATCCAACGAATCTGGTAAAGAGAACAATAAATCGATACATTTGTCTTCATTAGAAATATTAATATCAACATATAACAATGGACTTACCACAATATTGAAGGCGTTCATATGCTTTGTCACCGAGTCTCCATATTTCATCCTCATGTTATACAAATTCTTCTGTAGGAACAAATTATTTACCAGGGACTTAGATTGATACAAAGTCCCCAACTTATCCCATAATGCCTTGGTTGTAGCTTCCCCCGACACATTCAATAATATTGAATCTGAGAGACACAACCAGATTATGCTCTTCTCCTTCTGATCCAAATTTTTCCATTCTTCTGTTGACGTTCCTGTAGGTGCAGTACCTAGATCCACTGATCTTTGTCTACCAACATATCTTCCATCTTGAGCTTCCATAGCTCAAAAAAATTTCCATTAAATTTCTTGATATTTATTTTAGAACTTCTCGCCATTTATTTTCACATGAAGAATCAATATCATAGATCTCCCACTATAACAAGGATTATCATAGACCCGAGCCAAACCCATGACCACAAAGGTGTCCCCCTGAAGCCAATAACTATTCTGATAGAAAATGTATATTTTAACCTTGTACAATTAATTATTGCAAACAAATTCTCAATAAAACATAAAATATACAATGGCACACACACACAATACATAGAGATTTTTACCCTAGAAACCCAAACTAGGAAAAACCAACAACCCGTTTAGAGTTGCACCTCTAATCTTGTATTCATCATCTTTTTCATTGTTTGCAATACAATATACCTATAGGATCTTGCGGCATACAAACCCCTAATCCATTGACCCATATTAGTGAACAACCCTAATTCCTTAATTGGAATTAGAAAACCATCGACAAAAACCATGTGCTGAAAAACTAGCAAAAATAGATGCAAAAAGCCACCAAAAATGGACCAAAACATTTCTCACGAGGACGGGAACCCCTGCAACCCTCTCGGTTCGGGGGTGAAAATCATCCCCTAGACCCATTTTTCTCCCATATCAATGTACAATACATGAGATCATTTTTGCAAAGAATATAACACATACCCAACAAGGATCACTTAACATCTTAAGGCAATAGTGCAAGAAGTCACTTACTTGGTTTTTTTATTCCACCTTGTGGGTAGTGTTGTGATGTGTTTTCTCATGCATCTTGCGTTGCAGTTCTTGATGCACGCATTCCTCTTCCATTGACTTTTTTGCTACATGTTGTACTTCCTCGCGCACTTGGGCTTCTTCCAACACCATTTGTGCTATGTGTTGCAATTCTTCACACACTTGGGCTTCTTCTAGTGTCCTTTGCATTGTGTGTTTCAACTCTTCACGTGTGATTTCCTCTTACAAGGCCCTTTGTGTGTCACACATAAAAATTTTTGTTGTGCAACATTGAACTTGGGAGGTGTCTATGCTACTTTCTAATATTCCCTTCTATATTCTGACCTAAAATTTCTCCTCATTCCAAGTTGACTTCTTCTTTTGGCTTTTGACCTTCACACGACTTTGAAAACACCATATTGGATTTCCCCTTCTTCTCATCCCACATCGCCAATAAGTATAGGCAATCCTCTTTGACATGATATGCACTATGGAAACACCCACATAGTGTGCACAATTTTGTACAAAATCGCAACAAGTGGCCTACTTCACCACAGTCAAATAAGGTAGGTAGTCTTCCTCCACCACCACCATATCCTCTTCCTCTTTCTCATCCATATCCTCCTTTCCAATCTCCTTTGTATCCTCCTCTGTCAAATCCTCTATGGTCTCCACCCTTATATTCTTTTTGGACCTGGAAAGCATCTGTAATGTGCTCCTACATCAACTGCAGTGATCGAAAATTGCTCACATCAAGTCCCATGGATTTGAAAAAAACATAGAATGGAGTGTGTGTAGTTATCTGATATTTTTGCAGTGTTGGGAAATGGGGCGGTATGTGGCCACATTGTTTGCAAATATCACACTACTCAATCTGTGATCTAGTTGGAAATAGATTCAACATGCTTGTTTTCATGTAACTTTCCCAGCGTAGGGTACTCATTCCTATGGTGACCTTCGGTGTGGCACATAGTACACCACACATTCTCACACACTACCTTAGCCTTAGCCATATCGTGTAATTTCCTCGTGATATTTGAAAGCTAAGATTGTACTTGTGCCAACCCTACTGACATTTTTCCACCTCTTGGCGTAGCTTCTAGGTGCATTGCAATTTCCACAACCTTCGCCTGGGTCATCACTTTTTGTTGGGTGAGAGGGACATGAATATGGGGTAGGAGTCCTACAATAAACCATTCTCTATGTTGGATGTCTTGGATATGAAACATCGGTCTATCCAACAAAATTTTAAATCGTTGGTCATAGTTCCACACGATTTCTCTAGCTTGGTACTTGATATCTTTGATCTTAGTGATGCACTGTGATTTTGACTTAGGCTTCTAAAATTCCTTAAGTATATATATCTTTATCACCATTAGGGACCTTTCTTGTCCCATGGACGTTGTAGCCATGTACTTCATATACCATGTCAAATATTTGTCTTTGAAGGTGGTCTCCAATTGCGCAATATTAGTTGCCTCATCTGTCACTGTCTTCATAGACCATATAGCTTCATATGTAAACCAATGTTGTTCCACATCGTCTCTTCTCATCCCATCAAATGTGGGAAGCCTCCAAGTTGAATCTTGGTTCACCATACTTGATCTAAAACATTGCATTTTTTACTAACTAATACTTATTGTTGTTGATATTAACATTCCTCCTTGTGAAGTATTTCTTTCTTATCTTTCTCCTTCACTTGTATCTTCTCCTATTTCTTCTTCTACTTCTCTTACCTATGCATGTTCTTCGATTTCTTATTCTTGATGAAAAATGCACAAGGGGAGTGGTTCAAAGAGGGGGTTCCTCCATAGTCTCTCATATTCTTCAGTTGGGGATCCCAAAAGGGCTTCCTACCTTTAGCCGCACAATATTGCTCACAATTGTTAAGGCATCTTCCCCTTTTTGGAGGGCTGCATCACTATCTTCTTCTGCATTGACGCTACTACCATGTGCCCCATCCTCCTCATATGTGACTACATCTCTTACTAGAAAAGGGGATCTGACTTCATCTTCTTCGACCCTACTCCGACTACTTTTGGTATCCTCTCTTGATACCTTACTCCTAATGTCATGTTTCTTTGATGATCTCTCTTCTTTTTTTCTTCTCTTTGGCATATGACTTTCTACCACACACCCTTCTAGCGTGGCTTTTTTTCTCTTCATATTGGGTTTGACTACTCGTTCTTCACCCCTTGATTTCTTTTCTCCACTCCTTTTCTTAGCTTGCCTCCTTAGCTTGACTCTTTTTATGTATCTCTCGACTCTTTTTCGTTTTTTCTCTTATGGGTCCATTTTCTTCTCATCTCATCTCATCTCATCTTATTCAGGATCCCTTCTATTGGATCAATTATTTATTTCTTCTTCCCTCTTATTTCCATCCACCCCCTTCCGTGTGGGGGGAATTTACTCGACCATTCTATCAGGCTCCATGTGCATTATCCCCTTCTCCACAATTAACATCTTTATCCACAAAAGGATTTATTCCACTAATATCCTTCTAGGGCTAGATGCAAATTTTCTTTCAGCATTGTTGAAGGATTTGCTGCACTCAATAGAAAACTCCACAATATACCCTTTTTTCACATGCTCAAACCAAAACTCAACAGTTCTTGCCCACTTATTATGCATATATCTGAGCCTATTGACCATATTCTTATCCCAAACCTACGATTCTTGGGTTCCCCATGTAGAGTTAATATGTTTCTTCGTCTTTATCCACTCATACAATAAACAAGAAAACTTAACAAAGAAAATTTCATGTAAATTTGTATAGATGTACCTTTGTTTCCACCATTCGAGGTTGATTTGCAGGTTCTTGGTCTCTCGTCGCACAAAATTGTCTTCCTTCTCAAATATCTAGTCTTTAATCTGCTTCCTAGAAGGTTTCCACCTCATTTCCTTCCTTCAACATGTAGCACAAAATATTTAGGTCCCAACAATGGAGTCGTTTGTTGGTTCTACTGGGGGGTTACAGACCCAGGGTTTGATAGACTTTGCCAAAAAAACCCATAGGCTTCAACATATTCAATATTCAAAGAATGAATAAGGTCTCACCCTAAACACCATTAGAATCACATAGACCATCAGTCTTGTTTAGGGTTTGAAGGAATAAAACATACATGAAAGCTTTGTCAACTAGTCATTCAGTCATTCATAACTACCACAAGCTTACTCTGCATCATAATGTAAAACATGCATACATTCAAATCACAACTCATCAAATGTAGAGATAAATGTGCTTCATACTTTATTCATTAAGCTTAAAGGAACTCAAATACATTCTCATACATAGAGGCCAAAGCCTGCTCACGATGCATTAAAAATCAAAATAGAAACATGCAATGTGATTTAGATTTACTTTCTCTCTTTGGTTTTTACACATGATATCTCAGAACATACCCATAATCGATAGAGAACTGAACCAAAGCTCTAACTTATCTATCACTTACTCACTTACTCTTTATACCCTCTCATAGTGAACAAAAACCAAACCCTTACATATATGCATGCATCCCCCCATATCTTCCATGGAGCGTGGAAATCATAACAAACTTGTTATCTCATCCATAACTTCGACCATGACTAGTCGGGTTGTTACAAAAATAGTTACAATGATTCCTGAAGATATTTTCGGATTCAACATGTATGTGATTTCTTTAAGTCTTTGTGCATAGTACAAAATGGGTTGGCGCATGCAGTAAATCCTTGGTTGGCATAGATGTTGAAACTTGGTGTTGCACATTGCATACTCTTGAGCACGTGCAGAATGTTGACTTGTGGTTCGTGCGCAACTTCTGCCAAACCTTAGGCTCCAACAAAGAGTGTTTTGATTGTAACAGGTGAAGGTGGATTGAGAAAGCTAGTAAGGAGCCACAAGAGGAGAAAATTTCTATAGTGGAGGAGCTTGATAAGGTAATGATACTTCCCTATAGCTTTTAGTTGTCTATACTTAAACTAGAGTATTGATTTTGGAAAATCTCGATTTGCTTTCCAAATCCTACCTTAGGACAGTGTAGAGACTACCCCTTGTTACTTATAGAGCTAGTCACACACTCTTATCACATCTAAATCTTGTAACTTCCAAGATTTCTTGGGGGAATTCGCTAGGTACATTCTAAGGTTGCCTAGAATTCCAAAGTTCATTTGCAAGTACCAAGCCTCAAGAAGTGTTAGGTTGATCCCATAGCCCAATAGGATTTAGGCATTGGTATTTCATTTCATTTGTCTCATAAAATTTTCAATTTAACTTTCTTTTCTTTACTTTGTTTAAAGCAATCTGACTTTAGATCTACATTTACATGATCCAAGCTATGAAATTATATCTTCCTATCTAACTAGGTTTGGATATATTTGTGCTAACCCTTGTTTTGTTTGTTATTCTAATGGATTTCACTTAATATTTATCTTATATTTATTTAGACCTGACCTTTAATATTGAATCCATTAATA
Source organism: Picea sitchensis (assembly GCA_010110895.2). Lineage (NCBI taxonomy): Eukaryota > Viridiplantae > Streptophyta > Pinopsida > Pinales > Pinaceae > Picea > Picea sitchensis. The sequence goes on from SNQJ01S0069483.1 coordinate 19,215, forward strand.
GATCTGAAATCTAAAGAATGAATTAGCTCATAGTTGTTAGCATATATATCACACTTGAGTAGATTTCATTGTTGGAAATTTCAAAAGGTTTTCATTTTCTCATCACTATCTTGAGAAATCAATCCACAACTGA
>SNQJ01S0069483.1:23856-38982 GCA_010110895.2 Picea sitchensis
TGACTAGCTCCCTCATAGGCTCCTCCTCATGGCTCAACGGTTGGTCTACGTCTTGGGTTTATCTTACAGAAATGGATGGTTTTGAAGGGAACACTGGTATTTTCATTGGGTTGTGATGTGTTGTGTTGACTTGTGTTGTGTGACTTGCAGGTTGCATGTCGCATTGTGTAGGTGGTGCGTACCATGTGAGATTTGGCTCCCTCCTTGGTGTGGGTGTTGTCGATACTTGGATTCTTTGCTTGATATTCAATGGTCAGGCTTGCACCTGTGTTTTTTCTTGTTTATTAAGAAAAAAAATTGTTTTATGTGTGTGCAGTGCACGACTCCTCGGTCGTGGTTGGGCACTGAGTTCAGGCTGTGTGTTAAATGTCGGATGCATGGTGCAAGAAAAAGGCCCGTGGGCTCCTTCGTGGCTTCGCCTTGGTCCTGACTTTGATTTGCGTGTGGATTGGCTGTGATGAAAAAAGGAACGAAAAGAGGATCCCAGTTCATTCTGTTACTCAATTCTATAACAACACTGAAAATGGTGATTCTAAGCCTTGAGTTCTTCTCTTTCATTTGCGTGTTGGCTATGTGGTTCTAACCTGTGTTGTGTGTAGTTGCTTGGCTTCGACAGCTCAGGGGAGTCACATTCCAGCGGTCCCTATGAAAATAGCTCAAAGCTCAGTGAAAAATTGTTAGTTAATCCTAAAGCCAGAAAGTGATCTGTATCTTCCCAGCATCATTTATTTGCTAGCCATGCCACAGATGCTTCAAATGGTAAAAAAACGTTTTGCAGCTTATGGGCATTTTCAAGCTGATTTCCAGCCAACTAGACCTATACCTGACCACTATAGAGGTCACAATGCATATATGCCAGAAGATAATGTTATTTGTCGAGAAAGTTTTGCAGATCGGCGTTTTTCTTTTTTTATCTGTGGAGAATGGAGGCGGTTGTACGATATCCCTGTCTTCGCTTTCTTCGTCTAGGCTATCATTAAAAGATTTGGGATCATGTCGTTGGTTGCATCGTAATCCAAGGTGATTCCTTATTCTAATTCTTATTAAGATTTCAATTCCTCAAAACTGTTTTAGTGGATAGATAAAGTAGATGATCCTTATTATAGTAATATGATATTTATTTATCTAAGTTCCCTTTTGGCTATATAAGGAAGTGGATTGCTTAGTATTTGCTAGAATGAATGATTTTAATAGTTATACATAATGAATACATAATGAAAAAGGTGTTGTTAAAATTTAATGTGTTGCTTAAGGAGAAGCTTGAGCTTACCATCTGTTGTTTTGCAGAAAGAACTCTTACAGATAAAAAAATGGCTTGAACGGGTTAACATACAGTTGGCTCAGTTGGGAAGGATATCTTTCCTGCAATAGTGTCTCTTCTTCACGATTTAATTAAGTTGTTCTCTTAGGGTTTCTGAGACACTCTTGTCATTCTCTAGGGTTTTAGGTGTCATTTTTTTTTCATTATTTCTGCATTATTCCTGGCCTTTAAGGGCTCTAAATTAAGGGTTTCCAGGGTTGTAATTAAATGGTTTCAGGTTGTTTAAATTTTTGGGTGGGGTTTGTTTAAATTTCTGGGTGGGTAGGTAGGCCCTTGGCTCCAGATTTTGAACCAGGGCTCTGATACCATGTGTAAGGTTCTACTCAATAGAGCCTTATAAAACAAAAAAAAATTATTTTAAAGAAATGTTATCCTAACATTTTCATAACTTCATAACCAACATATAACCAATAACCAACATATAACCATTTAGCTTAAATAAAATTTATGAACATATCATAATAATCTTATGAACAACCACATAACACTACATATTCCTTAAATACATAAAAAAAATACATAAATTAAAATACCTTCGTCTGATGCTAAATCCCCGGTCTCTGTTTGTCCAAGATGAAGCTGAAATTGTGCTAAACTCTACCCAAAACCGACTAACCACCCAACCAACTAGGAGCTACCTGTCTGGCTCCCTAGCTCCAGGATACTGTAAGGAATCCTGGCCCTCGTGCCCAAAACCCTTAGCAACCCGATGCCCCCTGCAATGATTCAAAAAAATCCCCAAAACCAAACTCCCAACACCAGAAAATATGCCAAACTAGAAATACAATCGCTCCTCCAAAATGCTTCCTCCCCCAAAAATCATGCCCCTCTCCCGTCAGACTCCTCCTGTCATATCTCCCCCCATCCACCAACTCCCTATCCTCCATTAATTACCTTATCCTCCCATTATTACCTTATCCCATGGCTTTATTACCTTATCCTTCATTTATTGCTTCATTCCCCCCCTGCATACGTAAAGTCTTATTATTAATAATTTAAAGTTATTAAGCTCCTTTAATTTATTACTCAAATATTTAATGAGTCAATTAATTAATTAATTAATCATCAACAGATATGAACAATTAATTAATTAATTAATATTATTAAAAAATAATTATTGTTTAACTAAAACATATTAGGACAGTTAGATTATCTAATTAATTATACTTAATAAACCCTATGCACTATTTAACCAGGGTTGTTACACCCGAAGCAAGAAAGAGTCGTCGATCTTTAAGGGGATAGGTGGCAGCTGATCCAAGTGTTCGGGGGAATGAACTTCGGGAGTTTCGAAGTGAGAAGTGCATGAAAGTCCCAAAGGGCTGAAGCCCAAACTCCTGGAATAATCTGAGCCATCAAAAGCTGAGGACACGTGGAGGCAGATCCCTTGCTTCGGAGTTCGGTGCTCTGGAGGATTGTGGGAGTTAAACATTGCAAAGTCCTGAAGGACCGAAGCCCGAAGTGCCGAAGTGCCCGAAGCCCCGAAGTCTCGAAGGCCCGAAGTGAATCTGGACCATCTATTAGCGGGGCCACGTGTAAAAGGAGGTTTGAGTTTTGATTTTTTCGGAGCTTGGAGACCCGAAGTGGATCTCGACCGTCCAAATCCAGGATTCATGTGTCTTCATATCCCTAGCTCTGGTGAATTTTCTTGGGGAAAATAAAGTTTGACTATTGAGAAGTTCGAAGCCTGGAGCCATGAAGGGATCTTATCTATCGATCTCAGGAAGACACGTGTCATCAGATTTCCAACTCCAGGTAAAATCTCATAGACGAGCCAAAGGAAAAAGAGCTAGCCCTCGAGCCCTGGAGAGCCAAATGTCTAGTAGTTGTCATCATAGACAGGTGGCACCCTTATGATTTTGACACGTGGCACTCTTTTCAAGCATTCTTAGACATGTTATTAAACTAACACCTATCACCTCTCCGTCCACAACATATAAACATGGTGACGTCAAGCCTCCACATTAGATCATCCTTCGAGAGATGTTATTATTCAGTGCCAAAGGTAGCGCCCCCATCCCAAGGCACACTTTTGGCAAATCCTAAAGTTCGTGGGCGATTAAACTTGGAAATGGCACTAAATCTAGCAGGTGTGCTCAGATCTCATATTAGGACCAGATCTACGACCACATTCTATTGTGAGGATGCAACATGCTCAAGCGATAATTTTCTTGAGTGGTCCCACAATGGAAACCATGGTATGGCGAAAATGCTATGTGGTGAAATGTGATGGATTGCAGGCCCAAAAATGGTCTGAATCCAAACCGCTTTTGACGGCCCCGCAATATCATGTTTATGTGGCATCCTATCCGAGAGAATCATGTGGTCGTGCCCCTGAGCATTAAGTCTCATTCAATCTCCAAGGAGAGGAAGTTAATGGAAGGTAGGTTTGGTGGTTGAAACCTCGGCTCACCCCATAAATGGAAGGCATGGAAGGCCCGACCGTGGAGACTTAACCGTCAGTCTGTGGTACCCCTGTGGGCATATTTTCCTGCAAAACCCATGTCGATATGAGCTCGCGTCTGATAGAGGGGTGCACGTTTAGTCTGACAAAAGAACCCGCAGACACAATGTTTTGAATGTAGTGATCAGATCACACTCCTGGTAGTGGTGAATTGTTCTGAGTATAAATAAGTATTTTTTATATTTTGTTAAGGTCATCAATTGGATGAGCATAGCTCCCTATTTTGTAATGTTTTGATGCCATAACTGTTCTCTGGTTATGTATCGGATTTGAGACTTTCAAATTAATAGAAGTCAGCCTCTTTTCATCTCTTTGTAAAAATTGTGCTAAAACACTCAGGCATGGAGGATCTAGTCGAGGGTTGTTATGTTGTTGTAATGTAGGTTTGATTTCACTGGTATCGTGACTAGTTTTAGTCAGCTTCCTTGTGATATTTTCCCCTCTTACACTGAATGGCTCGGGCATGGAGGATCCAGTCAAGTTTTTGTATTTGCATGATGATGTAGGTTTGATCATTGTGTTGTTGTGACTGTGTTGTTTGGACATATTTCAGTGTTTGAAGCTTGATCTTAAGAGTGATCTTGAGTCTGAGTTTTTCTTCTCCAGGTTGCCTGAAAGCCTGATGCTCATAGCAGTCCTGTTCACCTTTCTCACTAAGTCTTCCCTCTGCTCAAACTTAAACTCAATTCACTGACTGAAGTTAGTTGTGGTCCTCACTTCCCTGTGCATTTCTTGTCCAGTTCTGTGTTGAACATCATTCATATATTGATTTTTGTCCATTGACCTCCACTCATATAAAACCAACATCCACCAAAAACTCTGATGGGTACTGGGCTTATCCTCCCGCAATATGAGGGTGACTTTCGGTGCTAACACATCTCATAGCTTATGATCTCACCCTTCATATTAAATTATCTTCTTGTGCACTTTTATTTTCTCACTTGGCACACATCCCATTCTGGTAGTAGAACATAAATAGCCACAATGGTCTCCTCTTCCCCCATACATCTTTTTAACATGTGGGTCAATTTATTTACAGTTTTAGAATCACATATTTTAACCTTGTACAATTAATTACCACAAATAGATTCTTAATAAAACATAAAATATACAATGGAACACACATATTACACATAGATTTTTACCCTGGAAACCCAAACCGGGGAAAACCAACAACCTGTTTAGAGCCACACCTCTAATCTTTTATTCATGATATTTTTCATTCTTTATAATACAATATACATATAGGATCCCGACATCCAAACCCCTAATCCATTGACTTGGATTAGCCAACAACCCTAATTCCTTAACTGAAATTAGAAAACCATCGACAAAAACCATGTGCTGAAAAAATGCTAAAAACAGACGCAAAAATCCTCCAAAAATGGACCATTTTTTTTCTTGGGGGAAGAAACTCTCACAACCCTCTCAGCTGGGGGATATAAAGCACCCCCTAGACCCCCTTTGCTCCCATATTAGTGTACAATACATGAGATCATTTTTGCAAATAATATAACACCTACCCAACATTCTCCCACTTGTTGTTTCCTTTGCATACGAGAGGTTATAGGATTACATAGTCAACAATGTAGGGCAACAATGCCCATAGATCCTCTACACCAAGAGAACGTCTCAGTGCTCACATATTTTGTTAATGAATCTGCAACATTCTCCAAAGTGTCCACCTTCATCAACAACACCTTCTTGTCTTCAACCATGTCTATCACAAAGTGATACTGAACATCAATATGCTTTGTCTTTGAATGATAAATCGGGTTCTTCACCATGAAGATTGCACTTTGACTATCACAATCTATCCTTACATCTTGTTGTACCAACCCAATAGATGAACATAATCTTTGTAACCACATCGCTTCCTTGTTTTCACAAGTGGTTTTCATGTATTCAACTTCTATAGTTGAGAGTGCCACTACAACCCATCTTTTGCTCATCCAATTGATTTCTCTTCCAAACAGGTTAAACACATACCCTCTTGTAGATCTTCTATGATCCAAATCTCCAGCACAATCCATAACTAGTAGTGCCATAAAAATACCTGAAAACCCTCTTTTCTTCTATCCAATGCTCATTTCCTGGTTTTGACAGATACTTGCTCAAAACCCCCACTGCATGTGCAATGTCTATTATAGTACATACCATTGCATACAACAAACTGCCAACTGCACTCATATATGGAACATGTGACATATCCTCTTCCTCTTCATGTGTCTAGGTACACTGATATGCATATAACTTTACACCTATAGGAATAGGAACCTTGATCGATTTACATTCCTTCATATTAAACCTTTGCAATATTATCTCAACATATTTCCTCTTATTTAACTAGAGTTTCATGTTTACCTAACCTCTTTTAATTTCCATGCCCAAAATGAAATTTGCAACACCAAGATCCTTCCTGTCAAATTTAGAGGACAACTGATTTTTCACATCTTGGATAATCTCCTTGTTTCCTATCAACAACATATCATCCACATACAAGATCAAATAAATAAGGTGATCACTGATTAATCTGAAATACACATAGTGATTCACTTTTCTCCTTGTGAAGCCAAGTCCCAATATATAAGTATCAAATCTTTGATACCACATCCTTGGTGATTTCTTTAACCCATACATGGACTTTTTAAGTCTACATACCAACTCTTTCTTGCCCTTCACGGAAAATCCTTCTGACTGCTTCATGTAGATTTCTTCTTCCAAATCCCCATGTAGGATTGTTGTCTTCACATCCATCTATTCTACTTAAAATCAAACACAAAAACAACAAATAAAATAAATCTAACTGAAGTTAACTTAGCAAAAGGTGAAAAAATATCAGCAAAGTCAATTCCCTCTACCTAGGAATAACCTTTTTCTACTAGCTGAGCTTTGTATTTTTCCACTTTACCTTCTGCATTTAGCTTCTTATTAAAGTTCACCCATTTGTTTCCAATGGGATTTATTTCAGTCGGCAACTCCACTAGATCTCAAGCTTCATTCTTATCCAAGGCTGCCATTTCTTCAACCATGGCCTTTTCCAAAGTTTTCCATCCTTTGAATCCACTGCCTGCCTAACAATTCTAGGATCATCATCAATAATAAACAAAACAAAATTTGAAGGAAAATCATGTGGAGTATACCTTTTCAATTGCCTTCTTTCCCGAACTAATCTCCTCAATGTTGTAGTATCAGGATCTTCTTCTTATTATTCATTTTCTTCTGTAAAGTTTGATTCATCATCCTTTAACCCAAACTCTATTTTCTTTGGTTCTTCCTTCCTTGGTAGGAATTCATGTTTGACAACATATTTTATTTCTCTAAATATCACATCTCAGCTATATACTACATTCTTAGTTTGTGGGTTCCAAAGCTTATACCTTTTTAGACCATCTTTATACCCAATAAAGATACACTTTTCAACCTTTTTATCTAGCTTACTCTTGTTTTCCTTTGGAATCTGAACATAGGCCTCATAGCCAAAAACCTTGAGATGTGTGAGAGATGGTTTCTTACCAGTCCATACCTTGTGTGGAGTATTGTCATCCAGTGTTGATGAGGGTGATCGATTGACTAGGTAGCATGCAGTACCCACTTCATTTGCCTAGAATTATTGTCCTAACCCGACACCACTGAGAATGCACCTTACTTTTTCCATCAATGTCTTGTTTATCCTTTATGCAACTCCATTATGCTGAGGTGTATATGGAGTAGTAATTTGCCTTGCTTTACCACACTTCTTACATAATTCTTTGAATTCATTTCTTCAAAATTGTCCACTATTATCCATCCTCAGAACCTTAATTATTTTCTATGTTTGATTCTCCACAAGAGCCTTAAACTCTTTAAACATGTCAAAGACTTCAGATTTCTTCCTGAGGAAATTTATCCAAGTATTCCTCGAGAAGTCATCTATAAATGAGACATAGTACACAAATGTTTCCAGTGATGGAACCAACATAGGTCCAAACACATCATTGTGCACTAACTATAAAATTCCCTATGCCCTTGTTGCACTAGAGGGTAATCTTACACGATTATGCTTCCCATATACACAATGTTCACATAAATCAAAATCTATAGAGCAGTTAGACATACCTTCAACCATACCTTTACTGTGTAGTAGTTGAAATCTCTTCTCTCTGATATACCTCAGTCTTTGATGCCACAACATATCCTTTTCTCTAGAGAGCGTAGGAGTTTTTTCTTCTTCAACTCCAATCTCAGGAAAAATGGAACTATTACACCCATCACTATTAGTGATTCCTTGCAACTTATACATAGCTCCAATCTAAACTCCTTTCAACAATACCATTTCTCCTCAAATCATCCTACAAGTTTCTTTTTCAAACATTTTTTTTACCCATGCGTCATCCATTTTCTTATAGAAATCAAATTTCAAGCCAATATTGGGATGTGCAGAACACAAGATAGTGTTCTAATCCTTCCATCCATGAGATTCAACTTGAATTTTCCTTGTCCTATGATTTTGGATATTGAATCATCACCTAGGAAAACATCACCTCCATCATACCTCTCATACTCATAAAACCACTCCATGTGAGGAGTCATATGAAAAGATGCACCTGAGTCAACCATTCATGCCTCATGATTTGCATGTGTGCTTGAAGAAGCCAAGTACACATCCCCTCCTTCTTCCTTGGAGGTTTTTTCTTCTGTAGAAGGAGCATCTTCAAATCCCTTCCCTCTCTCAACTCTTTTGGATCTATATTGCTTCTTATAGTGCCCTTATTTTCCACATCTCCAACATATCTTTACAAACTTTCTGGGATATTGAGAACTTTCCATAGATTTAGATCTCCCACTTGAGGACTTAGATCTATTTCTTTTCTGAGAGCATCCTCTCGTAAATAATGCATCTTCACTCCATCCTTCCATGTTCTTCCACCTCATCTCCTCTGAAAACAAGGATGAGACCACATCATCGAACCTTAAAGTAGTTGTATTACTACCTATGGTCACAACCAGACTATCCAACGACTCTGGTAAAGAGAACAATAAATCGATACATTTGTCTTCATTAGAAATATTAATATCAACATATAACAATGGACTTACCACAATATTGAAGGCGTTCATATGCTTTGTCACCGAGTATCCATCTTTCATCCTCATGTTATACAAATTCTTCTGTACGAACAAATTATTTACCAGGGACTTAGACTGATACAAAGTCCCCAAATTATCCCATAATGCCTTGGTTGTAGATTCCCCCGACACATTCAATAATATTGAATCTGAGAGACACAACCAGATTATGCTCTTCTCCTTCTGATCCAAATTTTTCCATTCTTCTATTGACGTTCCTGTAGGTGCAGTACCTAGATCCACTGATCTTTGTCTACCAACATATCTTCCATCTTGAGCTTCCATAGCTCAAATTTTTTTCCATTAAATTTCTTGATAATTATTTTAGAACTTCTCACCATTTATTTTCACCTGAAGAATCAATATCATAGATCTCCCACTATAACAAGGATTATCATAGACCCGAGCCAAACCCATGACCACAAAGGTGTCCCCCTGAAGCCAATAACTATTCTGATAGAAAATGTATATTTTAACCTTGTACAATTAATTACTGCAAACAAATTCTCAATAAAACATAAAATATACAATGGCACAAACACACAATACATAGAGAGTTTTACCCTAGAAACCCAAACTAGGAAAAACCAACAACCTGTTTAGAGTTGCACCTCTAATCTTGTATTCATCATCTTTTTCATTGTTTGCAATACAATATACCTATAGGATCTTGCGGCATACAAACCCCTAATCCATTGACCCATATTAGTGAACAACCCTAATTCCTTAATTGGAATTAGAAAACCATCGACAAAAACCATGTGCTGAAAAACTAGCAAAAATAGATGCAAAAAGCCACCAAAAATGGACCAAAACATTTCTCACGAGGACGGGAACCCCTGCAACCCTCTCGGTTCGGGGGTGAAAATCATCCCCTAGACCCATTTTTCTCCCATATCAATGTACAATACATGAGATCATTTTTGCAAAGAATATAACACATACCCAACAAGGATCACTTAACATCTTAAGGCAATAGTGCAAGAAGTCACTTACTTGGTTTTTTTATTCCACCTTGTGGGTAGTGTTGTGATGTGTTTTCTCATGCATCTTGCGTTGCAGTTCTTGATGCACGCATTCCTCTTCCATTGACTTTTTTGCTACATGTTGTACTTCCTCGCGCACTTGGGCTTCTTCCAACACCATTTGTGCTATGTGTTGCAATTCTTCACACACTTGGGCTTCTTCTAGTGTCCTTTGCATTGTGTGTTTCAACTCTTCACGTGTGATTTCCTCTTACAAGGCCCTTTGTGTGTCACACATAAAAATTTTTGTTGTGCAACATTGAACTTGGGAGGTGTCTATGCTACTTTCTAATATTCCCTTCTATATTCTGACCTAAAATTTCTCCTCATTCCAAGTTGACTTCTTCTTTTGGCTTTTGACCTTCACACGACTTTGAAAACACCATATTGGATTTCCCCTTCTTCTCATCCCACATCGCCAATAAGTATAGGCAATCCTCTTTGACATGATATGCACTATGGAAACACCCACATAGTGTGCACAATTTTGTACAAAATCGCAACAAGTGGCCTACTTCACCACAGTCAAATAAGGTAGGTAGTCTTCCTCCACCACCACCATATCCTCTTCCTCTTTCTCATCCATATCCTCCTTTCCAATCTCCTTTGTATCCTCCTCTGTCAAATCCTCTATGGTCTCCACCCTTATATTCTTTTTGGACCTGGAAAGCATCTGTAATGTGCTCCTACATCAACTGCAGTGATCGAAAATTGCTCACATCAAGTCCCATGGATTTGAAAAAAACATAGAATGGAGTGTGTGTAGTTATCTGATATTTTTGCAGTGTTGGGAAATGGGGCGGTATGTGGCCACATTGTTTGCAAATATCACACTACTCAATCTGTGATCTAGTTGGAAATAGATTCAACATGCTTGTTTTCATGTAACTTTCCCAGCGTAGGGTACTCATTCCTATGGTGACCTTCGGTGTGGCACATAGTACACCACACATTCTCACACACTACCTTAGCCTTAGCCATATCGTGTAATTTCCTCGTGATATTTGAAAGCTAAGATTGTACTTGTGCCAACCCTACTGACATTTTTCCACCTCTTGGCGTAGCTTCTAGGTGCATTGCAATTTCCACAACCTTCGCCTGGGTCATCACTTTTTGTTGGGTGAGAGGGACATGAATATGGGGTAGGAGTCCTACAATAAACCATTCTCTATGTTGGATGTCTTGGATATGAAACATCGGTCTATCCAACAAAATTTTAAATCGTTGGTCATAGTTCCACACGATTTCTCTAGCTTGGTACTTGATATCTTTGATCTTAGTGATGCACTGTGATTTTGACTTAGGCTTCTAAAATTCCTTAAGTATATATATCTTTATCACCATTAGGGACCTTTCTTGTCCCATGGACGTTGTAGCCATGTACTTCATATACCATGTCAAATATTTGTCTTTGAAGGTGGTCTCCAATTGCGCAATATTAGTTGCCTCATCTGTCACTGTCTTCATAGACCATATAGCTTCATATGTAAACCAATGTTGTTCCACATCGTCTCTTCTCATCCCATCAAATGTGGGAAGCCTCCAAGTTGAATCTTGGTTCACCATACTTGATCTAAAACATTGCATTTTTTACTAACTAATACTTATTGTTGTTGATATTAACATTCCTCCTTGTGAAGTATTTCTTTCTTATCTTTCTCCTTCACTTGTATCTTCTCCTATTTCTTCTTCTACTTCTCTTACCTATGCATGTTCTTCGATTTCTTATTCTTGATGAAAAATGCACAAGGGGAGTGGTTCAAAGAGGGGGTTCCTCCATAGTCTCTCATATTCTTCAGTTGGGGATCCCAAAAGGGCTTCCTACCTTTAGCCGCACAATATTGCTCACAATTGTTAAGGCATCTTCCCCTTTTTGGAGGGCTGCATCACTATCTTCTTCTGCATTGACGCTACTACCATGTGCCCCATCCTCCTCATATGTGACTACATCTCTTACTAGAAAAGGGGATCTGACTTCATCTTCTTCGACCCTACTCCGACTACTTTTGGTATCCTCTCTTGATACCTTACTCCTAATGTCATGTTTCTTTGATGATCTCTCTTCTTTTTTTCTTCTCTTTGGCATATGACTTTCTACCACACACCCTTCTAGCGTGGCTTTTTTTCTCTTCATATTGGGTTTGACTACTCGTTCTTCACCCCTTGATTTCTTTTCTCCACTCCTTTTCTTAGCTTGCCTCCTTAGCTTGACTCTTTTTATGTATCTCTCGACTCTTTTTCGTTTTTTCTCTTATGGGTCCATTTTCTTCTCATCTCATCTCATCTCATCTTATTCAGGATCCCTTCTATTGGATCAATTATTTATTTCTTCTTCCCTCTTATTTCCATCCACCCCCTTCCGTGTGGGGGGAATTTACTCGACCATTCTATCAGGCTCCATGTGCATTATCCCCTTCTCCACAATTAACATCTTTATCCACAAAAGGATTTATTCCACTAATATCCTTCTAGGGCTAGATGCAAATTTTCTTTCAGCATTGTTGAAGGATTTGCTGCACTCAATAGAAAACTCCACAATATACCCTTTTTTCACATGCTCAAACCAAAACTCAACAGTTCTTGCCCACTTATTATGCATATATCTGAGCCTATTGACCATATTCTTATCCCAAACCTACGATTCTTGGGTTCCCCATGTAGAGTTAATATGTTTCTTCGTCTTTATCCACTCATACAATAAACAAGAAAACTTAACAAAGAAAATTTCATGTAAATTTGTATAGATGTACCTTTGTTTCCACCATTCGAGGTTGATTTGCAGGTTCTTGGTCTCTCGTCGCACAAAATTGTCTTCCTTCTCAAATATCTAGTCTTTAATCTGCTTCCTAGAAGGTTTCCACCTCATTTCCTTCCTTCAACATGTAGCACAAAATATTTAGGTCCCAACAATGGAGTCGTTTGTTGGTTCTACTGGGGGGTTACAGACCCAGGGTTTGATAGACTTTGCCAAAAAAACCCATAGGCTTCAACATATTCAATATTCAAAGAATGAATAAGGTCTCACCCTAAACACCATTAGAATCACATAGACCATCAGTCTTGTTTAGGGTTTGAAGGAATAAAACATACATGAAAGCTTTGTCAACTAGTCATTCAGTCATTCATAACTACCACAAGCTTACTCTGCATCATAATGTAAAACATGCATACATTCAAATCACAACTCATCAAATGTAGAGATAAATGTGCTTCATACTTTATTCATTAAGCTTAAAGGAACTCAAATACATTCTCATACATAGAGGCCAAAGCCTGCTCACGATGCATTAAAAATCAAAATAGAAACATGCAATGTGATTTAGATTTACTTTCTCTCTTTGGTTTTTACACATGATATCTCAGAACATACCCATAATCGATAGAGAACTGAACCAAAGCTCTAACTTATCTATCACTTACTCACTTACTCTTTATACCCTCTCATAGTGAACAAAAACCAAACCCTTACATATATGCATGCATCCCCCCATATCTTCCATGGAGCGTGGAAATCATAACAAACTTGTTATCTCATCCATAACTTCGACCATGACTAGTCGGGTTGTTACAAAAATAGTTACAATGATTCCTGAAGATATTTTCGGATTCAACATGTATGCGATTTCTTTAAGTCTTTGTGCATAGTACAAAATGGGTTGGCGCATGCAGTAAATCCTTGGTTGGCATAGACGTTGAAACTTGGTGTTGCACATTGCATACTCTCGAGCACGTGCACAATGCTGACTTGTGGTTCGCGCGCAACTTCTGCCAAACCTTAGGCTCCAACAAAGAGTGTTTTGATTGTAACAGGTGAAGGTGGATTGAGAAAGCTAGTAAGGAGCCACAAGAGGAGAAAATTTCTACAGTGGAGGAGCTTGATAAGGTAATGATACTTCCCTATAGATTTTAGTTGTCTATACTTAAACTAGAGTATTGGTTTTGTCAAATCTCGATTTGCTTTCCAAATCCTACCTTAGGATAGTGTAGAGACTACCCCTTGTTACTTATAGAGCTAGTCACACACTCTTATCACATCTAAATCTTGTAACATCCAAGATTTCTTGGGGGAATTCGCTAGGTACATTCTAAGGTTGCCTAGAATTCCAAAATTCATTTGCAAGAACCAAGCCTCAAGAAGTGTTAGGTTGATCCCATAGCCCAATAGGATTTAGGCATTGGTATTTCATTTCATTTGTCTCATAAAATTTTCAATTTAACTTTCTTTTCTTTACTTTGTTTAAAGCAATCTGACTTTAGATCTACATTTACATGATCCAAGCTATGAAATTATATCTTCCTATCTAACTAGGTTTGGATATATTTGTGCTAACCCTTGTTTTGTTTGTTATTCTAATGGATTTCACTTAATATTTATCTTATATTTATTTAGACCTGACCTTTAATATTGAATCCATTAATAGATCTGAAATCTAAAGAATGAATTAGCTCATAGTTGTTAGCATATATATCACACTTGAGTAGATTTCATTGTTGGAAATTTCAAAAGGTTTTCATTTTCTCATCACTATCTTGAGAAATCAATCCACAACTGAAATTTGGACACTTCTTTTGAGAAACATTTTGCATGGGTTATAGTCTAAACACCTTAAAGAAGCAAATCAATGTCTCGCTGGGCTAGACGACTTGCTCCATGAGCCTGATATCACCCTTCAACGTTGCTTAAGTTTCCTAAAGATTTCTAGTGAAAAGTTAAATAGTTCATAAAGTTCACGTTTCAAATTGGTCGTCGTGAATTTTCATGAAATAATCTCATTGTTGGTAAATCTACTCTCTAATGCATGTTTAAACACATAATTTTTGCAACATTTTAACACACATATGATCTTAAGCCTTTCCTTTAGCAAATCTATGCACTACATGGTGGGACGATTTGGTTCTCAGGCCAACTTGATACTCTCTTCAACTTGCTCATATCCTGAATTTTTCATCAGGGTTTGCTATTTACTTAGTTTGCATTGATGGTCTATGTTTGGATACAAATTCACAATAATCTTGCAACGTTTGGAATGCTTATGACCACCACTACTACTATATATATATATATAGCAAATTGATGCTATCACATATGGAACGACTTAATTTTTAATGCAAACAACTCAAGTGTTATTTGTCTCCTTTTTCATTGTTTTGAGGCTATTATTATGGGTTTTAATGCTTAATATAGTTCACTTTGATGGCAAGGTTTA
>SNQJ01S0069484.1:33735-72716 GCA_010110895.2 Picea sitchensis
CTTGGTCATTGTTATACTTGCAAAATTTTTGGACATAAGGAAATTAATTGCAGAACCAATGAAAGGAACAAATACGCAAGAAACATGAATGGTGTAAACAAAAGATATGGAAATACTCATGGATTTGTCAACAAAAGTTATAATTCATTTTACCCATTGATGGACAAAAATATTGTATGCTACAAATGCAATTATCTTGGTCACAAATCATGAGATTGCAGATATATGAATGAAGATGTCCCTATGCCAACCAAAGTATGGAGAAGGAAAGAGATTCCAAACAATGAAGATTGTCGAATAACATTAACCGCTAAAGAATGTAAAGAAGAAGATGGATGGTACATAGACAGTGGATGTTCTTCACACATGACCAGGGATTAAGACAAATTCATCAGCTTGAAGAGAAAGGGTGGCAATGTTGCATTTGGAGATGACTCATCTGTGAAAATACTTGGAGAAGGTGTAGTAGAGATTGGAAGAAAAAATGTAAAAGCAAAGAATGTTCTATTGGTTGAAGACTTGAATCATAATCTACTCGATGTTAGTAAAACGTGTGATCAAATATACACTCTTACATTTGACTCCTGAAAATGTAAAATAAGAGAAAATAACTTAGGAAGATTGGTTGCAACTGCAACAAGGAGACCGAACAACATATACATCCTAGACATGAAGAAGAGAGAGAAGACAGAAGGCACACAAAAGGATTCTAAGGAAGAAAAAGTCCGAAAGACCAAAAATAAGGATGAAGTATTATTGAGTGCCACATGTTCAGGGGGAGCAACCCCAAAGAAGAGAGTTACTTTTTTCCATTAAACTCAGGGAGAGAAGCCCTACCCTTTGCCATTGATGTCAAATGGGGAGATAAATTGGGATCATGATGATAGGGGGAGCATGAGTGTCGCCATCAATGACAAAGGGGGAGACTGTTGGAAGATTGGTTGTTGTCATTGATATCAACCCTATTCATTGGTTTTGGACCGCAAGATTGATGAAGGTATTTGTACATGAAGGAAAATGCACATGAAGATACAACACCCATGGATGGATAGTATACATCATGTTGTTTCCGGTGGTATGTGGCATGTCACGTGGATCCTCATGGTTGAGGAGAAATGAATTTTTGAATATGAAAAAGTGAATTTAAGAAGGAAGTACATGTAGGCCCTGAAGATAATTA
Organism: Picea sitchensis; assembly: GCA_010110895.2. Taxonomy (NCBI): domain Eukaryota; kingdom Viridiplantae; phylum Streptophyta; class Pinopsida; order Pinales; family Pinaceae; genus Picea; species Picea sitchensis. The sequence continues at coordinate 34,916 of SNQJ01S0069484.1, forward strand.
AAGAAAATAATTACAAAATAAGAAAGTGTCAGGTCGGTCGTAATGTTAAAAGGAAGTGTCATAAATGGTATAAATACATATCATTATACATTCATTATACACACAAGTCGAATTTCAGAGGAAATCAGAAGTAAAGAAGGACGGATTTCAAGGGAGGATGAAGTCTTTTGGTGATGTGTTCTAAGTTTCATCTCTTGATTCACTATAATTATGGAGATACACTCTGTGGAAGATAGGGTTTTTGACCAGTTCTGAAGCTAGTCAATAAACAGGTTTTCCGGGTAAAAAAGTCATAACTTCTTCATAGAGAATCCAAATGATGTGGGACCAATTTCATTGGAAAGAGTACGAATTGTAGTTTCTTGTGTGCTAGTTTCAGAATCTGATGTTAAATATTGAAAGCGGGGCATTCTGTACAAGTTCGGTCTCCTGAATAAACCAGAATTGAATAAGGTCTACCATTCTTTCTATAAATTCCTTTTGGGGAGGATTCAAGGAGTGGAACTTGGAGAAGTTTCAAAAAATACATCGAGTAATATTATCTATAGGATCATAGTATTCCAAGAATTGAAGAATTGTAGAAGTTGAACAATTCTCATGAAGCATTATTAGGTTTTATGTGATGGTTGGTTGATGGTGATGATTTAATGTAAAGTTTTATTATATCTCATATATTCTTGGGTGGAAGGAAGGGGCAAGGATGGAGATTTAAACCCTCTCTTTATATTGGAGGATTTCATCTTCCTCTTGGAGGTTTATCCCTCCCTTTACATTTGGAAGTTGTAGCTACCTTTGGAAGTCATTACTTCCCTTGAACAATAACTATTGATTATTTCTCATATATTGTGCATGGTGTACTGTGATGTATTGGTGTAAATATTATACTATTGTTCATTTCTCATTGGATATAATTGAATGGTTTAAGTATAAGTTGAAAAATGTTTTAAATTGTACTTGATACTGATTCACCCCCTTCTCAGTATCAACACATGGTGTCCTTTCTTGTATAGAAAGAAACATAGACATAATTGCAACAAAAAACTTCTGCAGTAACATAGTTGAACTTGTTATGTCTGAGGTGTATGTCCAATGAAATGTTTTCATAATGAACATACATGTTGCTCCATTCACATCTTCCTCAACAATCATTGAAACAATTTCAACAGCTAAAGTACAAATGCTTCATAGTGATTATATCTTGATAATCATTGGTGATTTCAATATTGACATTCATGCAACTAGTCAAAGAAGAAAAGAACTAGTAGATTACATGCATTCACAACATTTGCAAGAAATAACAAACAAATGTACTCCAAAAACAAAAACTCAAATTGACCACATTTGGACAAATTTGGATTCTAACAATTCTGAAGTCAATATATTAGATGCATATTGGACTGACGATGATGCAATATATGCTCTGTTAAGTCTAAATTGAATTTCTCATCAAAGACTTGGCTTCATTTCTATTCATATTTCAAAAATGCAAAAGCAAAAAAAATAAAAAATATTGTTTTGATGGTAGGTTTCTTGGCTCTTGTCATCTATTCTTTGCTTTTCCAAATTTAGTGGTTTCTTTTTATGCAACATTGGAAAAGTATCTAAAATGAATATTGACACTTATGCCTTGTTTGAAATTAGTCAATATCTACATACTATGATAGTTCAAATATTGTTGTTATTATAAAATATATTTGAAATTAGTTATATTGACATGAACGATGAATGTTGATTTGGTTTCTAAATACTAGGTGAAATATTTTAACTTGTACCTAAAAAAAATTGATTGTCTAGACTAATATGCTTTTTTATTTTCTGTATTTTTCATTGTATTTGATCATTGTTTGCAAATGAAGGTTTGTTTTTATTTATTCTAGATTATGATTATTGTTTAAACACATATTTTATAACTTTCAAAATTTAAGTAAGCTTTTTGTAACTAGTACAAAATATTGACTTGAAAATTTTCCCTTGCTATGAAAAAAAAAATGTTTTATTAAAAAAAATGGTTTTGTTTTTTGTAATAGTCTAATAATGTGCAAGTATGTTCAAGAAAAAATGTTCATTCAACATTTGTTAACTTGTTGACTTTAGGCATTCCACTAAGTTATCAATTGAACCCACGCTTATGATTCTACGTTACTTTTGTTCAAATTTCGTTACTTAAATTAATTAATATTCCTTCATCAATTTTACTATTTAGAATTCATAAGGAAGTTACTCTAGCCCATAATGTAAAAACTATCAAATATAACCATGTTTTTTTTCCATTCCTTAATTAAATTAATTAATATTAATTAGCATTCCTTCGTTAAATTTTTCATTTCCTCTCTTGAAACAAGTAAAAAAATAACATTTGGTTAGTTCATTCATTGCAACAAAAAAATGACTTCTCTCAAAGCAGATAGCCAGACAATTGACAATGATGTTGACTAACCAACAAAGAGGTAGAATGCTTATTCCTTTGCAACAAAAAAAAGAAAAAGAAACTTGTATTACCTTTTCATATTACTTCATTATAGAAAAATTGAATAATAGATTTATAAGTTAAATTTTGAACACAAAAAAAAATCCAAAAAAATGTATTTTGTTAATCGGAAAAGAAAAGATAACCTAATACCATATTCCATATTTGACATATGCATGGGGAAGTCAACCAATGTTTTTGAAGGATATGTTCTATTTGTATATCTTCATGCTTCCATGAGAAAATCTAACTCACCTCAAAAAGCCCAAGTTATGCATGTCAATATTGTTGACATGCATGGCTAGATTACAATCACCCTGAACATTGGTGACAACATTATATCACAGTTCTTGCCACATTTTTCTCCTGGTAACAACATTCGAATAGTAGGATTCAATATCATAAAAAAGAGAAAATATAAAATAGGATATGCTAGTCACTGCATTACATTGACTACAACCTCTATAGTTGAAAACATAACATTAGTTTGTGATCAACGAAGGCTCACTCCATATACTACAATCAATGCACTTTTGGATGAAAATGATGACTACTGAGTTGGTAGTTTTGCAACAATTATTACATGATGTCATCAAAACAATCGTCATTTTGAAATGTATGTGAAAGATGGTGAAACAACTCATGACGAGGCCACAATAAGCATTTCAATCTAAACATTCATTTTATTTAATTTACTAAGTTACATGTTTCATTTTCATTTTTTTTGCATATTTCATATTTGCATGTTTATTTGATCACAAACATTTACCTTTCATTAATGTTTACTAGGTGCACTTGAATGACTAGTACAAACAAACATACTTTGAAATCCAACAACTTATAACAAAAGGAAAAATGACCATGCTCCTCTTCAAAAATGTGGTTAGGAGTGGACCAAAGGGATCCCACAATATATGAACAGGTCTATCATATCTAGTTTCCTTGAACCACTCAATGACAATTCTACAAAGTATTATTTACAAACTCTTGCAAAACAATTGTTCAAGCAAGTTTTGTTGAAACAAGCAAGTTTTGTTGAAACAAACTTACTTTTACAACTAACTTCTCTTGTTTCTTTACATTTGTGCAGTATACTAACAAAAATTCTATGAACAAAAAAAATTTCATGTGAGTGGAGTACTCATCATTTTTACAAAATTTGATATTTTTTATAATTTTGATTAAATTTCTCATTTAATCTAATTTTAAAAGTTAAATATTTGATATTTTTTTATATTTTTTAATGCTTTTATTGTTGGGCCTAAATGCTCTAATGTTATAGCTAAAATGTCTTGAAAGAGAATCATGTTGCACATGTTTAACTATGATTTAACTATGCCTTGTAAATATGGTTTTGTGCCTTGTAAATAGCCTCTCTTGTAAAATTTCATGGTTGTATGGAATGTTGCCTAATTGAATAATCTTGTATGGTTAGAAAGTTTTATTTGATGTATGAAATCATCAATAAATAACAAAAAAAAAATGTAACAAAATCTATATGATCAACAATGAATTATGGAATCTTGAACATATATTTACATATTTATAATTATTATATGATTAATGTTATATTATCAACAATATTATCAAGTTTTTAATCTTAATATTTTATATAAAATTTGAATTATTAATATAAATTCCTTTATTTGCTTGGCTACTAAGAGTATCCTTACATACAATGTCAATCTTTATGTTCCGTAAACTCTCTCATGGTTTGCAACTAGAAAGAAATATCTTTATGATGGAAGCATGGTGTCAAAATTACCACCACTAATTGTTTTCTACTAATTTCTCTCTCCAAATTGTCCATTTTAAAAACATTAATTTTTTTAGAGTCATATTGTCTTTAGCTCCTTCTTCCATGGTTTTGCTTGTCATTTATCCATTCATTGAAAAGTAAGTGAGAAATAAATTTAAATGGAGAATTTGAGAGGTTATCTATTTTAGTGCATAAGCGATCAATAGAATTTCAAACATTAAACCTACATACCTTGATTTAATAGGATGTTGTTTTATCTAATGANTAAACTCTCTCATGGTTTGCAACTAGAAAGAAATATCTTTATGATGGAAGCATGGTGTCAAAATTACCACCACTAATTGTTTTCTACTAATTTCTCTCTCCAAATTGTCCATTTTAAAAACATTAATTTTTTTAGAGTCATATTGTCTTTAGCTCCTTCTTCCATGGTTTTGCTTGTCATTTATCCATTCATTGAAAAGTAAGTGAGAAATAAATTTAAATGGAGAATTTGAGAGGTTATCTATTTTAGTGCATAAGCGATCAATAGAATTTCAAACATTAAACCTACATACCTTGATTTAATAGGATGTTGTTTTATCTAATGACAATGATAATATTATAGTACATATTAATGCAATTATTTCTATTTTAGTAAATTCGTAAGCTAAAAATATATGAATTAGTTAATTTGCATGATAGCTTTATTGAATAAAATATTTTGTCCACTAATAATGCATGCATGATAGTTCATTGGTTGAAAGATAAACATAGATAATAAAATTTTAAAGAATAAAAAAATATGATTTTTATCCAAAAAATTTACTTATATTTAAAAAAATCTTGATATCCTAATTTTATTCAACAAACTATCATACATAAAATAGTATACTTTAAGAAATTGATTATATTGAAGAATGCATCAATTACATCAATTCAAGTTTGATTATATTGAAGAATATGTCAAATTTATGTATTTAGAATCTAATTACATCCCTAAATTTCTACTACATATGTTATCTTGTATACAATATTTTGATCCATTTGAATATCATTCTATCTGTATCATATATTGATCAAACATCTCTTTAAATTAGTAAACATTATATTGTGTACAATTTTATGTTTTCTTCTTCCATGAATATGCACATACCTTTTTTTTTTTTATTGTAATGGGAAAACCTAACTTCAACTCCTTCCATTTTCCTTCCAAGAAAACCAGCTCTTAGACAAGATCATCTTCCATATAAATATCATTCTATGTGTATTATACATTGATAAAATAATGGATAAAAATATAAATATATATCATTTAATATAAATAAATTATGTTTTTCTTACAAATATACACATTTTAAAATACAAACAAAGTTTGATTTTCTTAATATGCAAATATTATTAAATACAAATAAATTTTAGTTTTCTTTAAAAAAATTATGATATAAAATACTTAAGTTTATTATACAAAGATAGTAAGGCATGGACTAGTTGCTTTGCAACTATTGTCCTTGTTTTTAAATTAATGAGTCTGAATGAAAAGAGTTGTAACCCCATTACTAATATTAAATAGGGAGATAGAGGCATGCTGGAAATCTACAATAACATTCGTAGAAATGAAAAGCTCACCGAAACAATATTTTGATAAAAGCATTATGTAATGGCCCCGTCGTTACGACAACAAGCGACACATAATGAGTACACAATTTTTTTTCTTTTTCTCATTTCTTTTTATTTTTAGAAAAGTATTGACAATGATGCAACCATAACAACACAACTCGATGACCACATAAGGAACAACGACACAAGTAATCACAAACTTCCATGGCAAGCGAGAATTATAATATCAACAATCATTCGTTACAATACATTTTTCATGGAGCAAGAAATAAATAAGCAACAACCAATAATTAGTGACCTACAAATGCATGCAATAGAGAATTCTAAACATTATACAATACCCCATTCAACCTTAATTTTTCAAGTGCGCAAGAGATAATTGAGTTTTAACACCGCCATTCAATACAACTAAATAACTAAAAACTAGCCTCTAAACTATCATTCAGTGCCTCGAAATTTCCTTGCGCAAGAGGTAATAACTAAAACCATTATGCAGTACATGGAAATTTTGTTGCACAAGAAGGTTATCATATAAGACCATCATTACAACATCATTTCCCATTCGCGCGAGAATCCCACTATCTAACATCATACATTAATAATTTGATGGCGCCAGTAAAGGTTGTTAATCTATCATTCATAATCAATTCAAGGCACAATTAAAGTGGTTGATTGATCATCCATTAATAGTTCAAGGTGCAAGCATAATTGTTAAATCGACATAAATTATAGTAAAGTTATTTTGCACCAGGTGTTTAACATCTACAACAAACATCCCTTTACATTAAATTAAACCCAAAAATACAAATCCCAATATTAAACAGGGTAAACAACTGCATAAAAGCATTCTTAGAGGTTCAACCTAACAAATGGAAAGGAACATGCCAAATGATGTGAAGGAAAAAAATAAGCATACCGAAGAGGAGACTTTGCATGTACCATCCAAAGTTTTAGTCAGGAAATTTTGCATCAATAGTTAATAGTTATCAATATGCCTTTTTCCTAGCCTTCTTGAATCCACAATAGCTTTTTAAATGCACCTATCCTATTAATAATTTACATACTACAATGTATAATTAACGAGGAGATTGATTTAACTTCACGGTTGTCATGATAAGATTAATCCTCATTAATGTATAAAGGGGGTCAATGAACCCTGCAATCTAAAAATATTAGTGAGGTACACCCAAGCAGTCTACAAGCCAACTATGATGAAATATCATTAGCATTGTTGGATAATAGCTTTGTATTTTCCTTGAACGAGAAAGATAGAGAGAAGGTTGTGGTCTTAAGCTCTCCCCATTTCCTCACGCATTCCCATTTCCTACCTTTATCTTGCTATATACATAGAGACAAAATAAGGAACGAAACCCCATGCTGAGGATCCAAAAACGCGCAGAGGCATTGGTCAAACAAATGTCGAGACCAAGCGCGAATTTCTGAGGCAAAGGCCAAACAAGCGAGGAAATACATTCGAAGTCTGAAGAAAAAGGGGAACCTGAGTGTAAATCAAATAAAAATTTAAAGGAAAACACACAGCTTCATAAAAATTATGGCGCAACCAAGAAAAAGGCCAGGCCAGGCCACCACTCAGGCACGACGACCAAGAAAACCAAGATGCAACTATACACACAAAATCCAAGGTGCAAGATCAAGTTAACCCAGGGCATGGAGATAGAAGGGAGAACCAATCAGTCAAGATTAATCCTAGCTACCCACCTTAGAGAATATTTCCCACCATAAGATATAATCATCGAATTCAACAAACATAAATCTATATACAATTTTTGAATAAATTACAACTGAAAATTTAAGGTGTACCATAACCGTAGGCGAATGATCTGAAGTTGTTGTCCCATGCTTGTGCTCCATCCAACTCCTTCTTGCTAACCGCTGAGACCTCACCGGTACCTCCCAACCAACACTAAGGGTACTCTTCTTCCCCCTAAGCCCCTCGAGCTGCAAATGGGCCATGCACACAAACCAGAGAAAACTAGCTCCCATCTCGCCTTGCAAGGTTGAGCTACCACTCGTTATCTGAGTTGGGTGTCTCAACTCCCACAAGAAAAATCAGTCAAGAGTAAAATCTAGCAGTATAACCTTACGCATGCCAGACGTGCTCCATTCTCCTCCTTCGCCATTTCCTTTATAGAGTTATCTTAGTGACTTGTTGCCAAAACCACACTAAATTCTTTTTATTAAATTTATTATTATGAAAATTATCCCCCGTACACTTGTCACCCGATCCCTTAGTTGCACCAGAAAGTTAATTAATTAATTAATTTAATTTTCCTATTTCCCTCACCCACCTAAAAGCGTTCATAAAAATGCTCCTCGATGTCCCTTTATTCCCTTTAATGATTGGTGCCTTTCTTAAAGCCTAGTTGAGTTCAAAATTAGAAAGTTCTCTAGACTATATTCTCTTCTATGTTCTACATTGCTTTTGTATTTAAGTTTTCCCTTTTTTGTCTAAGTTCTAAATTAGCAGGTTTTGTACTTAGCTAAGAATTAATCTTTTAAATAATTTGATCCTTCATTAATTTTTTTTATTATTATTTAATTTTCACCCCCATTTTCTTCATCCCCCCCTTTATTACTTGTTTAATTAAATTTTAGTTCTCAAGACCTACTTAGAACTAGGTGTTAAATTCTTTAGGCTCAACAAAAATTGTTTTTAAAGAAAATTTTACAATTATCAATATTTACTCATGCAACATTCATTTAAGGCTGACCAAGTCCTAAGGAGACATAGTTTCCTAGGTACTTACCTTCATTAACTCACCAACGTTAAAAATCACGATGTTCCCTTTAAGACGCACTACGTGCTCCAAGGGTGCCACTCACCTGCATTCATGTTTTATTCATGCGACATGCCCTTCAAGACACACTACATGCTCCAAGGGTGCCACACACCTTTTGACTGATTTTGGTAGACGTCAAACCCTTGGAGTCAATACTCTGTCAGGTGATCTTGTGGGAGACTAAGGGCCTCTAAGGAATAAGGAACATGCCTTATTGTGCACCCCTTAGAATCATCATGAGCGACTATCATAGTCCGTCCTCACGACATCGTGGATCTCTCGAACTAGGTAATAGTTAACCTATAGTTCGAGCCACGACGTGAATGCTAGTAGGTTGTGGCAGGGCTGCTGCCACACCTCTCCCTCAATATCTCTAGTTGTCATGCATGACCCCTTTACTCCAAATGTGAGTCTAGTTAGAAACCTTTCGACAACCTGCATCCATCAACGAACATGTCAGCGATATATAAACAACATCATAATATACCAGTCATATGTCTAATATGAAATAATAGAAACAGACAAACCATAAACCGTCCCCTCCCTAACTCGATCTGGAGTTCAAGGAGGTCCATTGATGCCATCGACATCCCCTATCTGTCCAAAGTCCTGCACACTCAGGAAAAACTAGTTAATACCACCTGTTGATATAAATACAATACAATAACATATCATCAGATCCACAACATCATCATAATCCATAATCGAAACAATCAATCATATAATGCACTGGATCACTTGCACGCAAGTGTCCTCAAAGAATAAGTCCAATCAGGTGTGCACAAGAGCGAGATGTTACATACACCCCCTTTTATTTTAAACTTCGTCTCGAAGTTTCACAGTATATAAGTGCAGAAATAAAATATCTCACAATATCTATATGTCTATCTATCAAACAAAAATGGAAATTCTTGATGCATATCATATGCATCCTCCTAGGTAGTTGATCCAGGGGATCAAATTTTGCTCAAAATTAAAAGTGCTCGGAATCGCTTCAAATCGAATGGGTGCGTAGGCCTCATCGTCACGAACCCAACACAACTCGTTTGGGTTCAAACAGACGTCGGATGAGTGAGATATCGCATTCTGTTCAAATCGTCAAACAAGGAAAAAAATGTGTTGACTGTACAGTCCGTATAGTCTGTATGGACGCTGATGTGGTAGGGATGTATGACATGTGGTAGAAGCTGAGTTAGCAGGGCCATACGACATGTGGCAAGTGTTGGTTGGCAGTCGTGTGGATGAATTGGCATCCGACACATGGCAATAGATTGGTGACACGTGGCCCAAGCAAGAGCCGCCATGTGTCACAGGGGCATTGGATAAAACTTGTGAAGTCGACAGGACTCGACCCCGGGACCTTTGGGTAGGGGAAGATCTTTGGGAAGGGCCGCCCAACCGGCGTGCCCACCATTGGTTCTTAATATATGAATGGTTTAAAAATTATTTGAATTGAATTAAGTGTTGAGTTGGGCGCGGTCTGGGCCGGGGCTAAGCCCCATCCCTCGGTCACATAAACCACCATATAACCACCTACCCACACGTGTTTTTTGAATGATTTTGGAGCCCGCACGCTTGACACTTGGCGCATTACCATAGAGTTTAACCTTGGCCCCTTTTGTATGCACGTGCGGTTGTATGGTAAGCCACATGCCCAAAGGCTTGGCGGTTAGGGGCTAGGCGTGCCCTAACTGTTCTACAGTTCACACAGTTTTGCGGTTGCACCCGGTGCTAGGTTTTAGCACGGAAATGAGCGTGGGTTCTAGGTTGGACACACAGAGGTGCAAATTGTCGATCCATAGACAACAAGTTTGAAGGGGAACTTCCAAGAAGCCTATCTTCTTCAATTTTTGGCCAAATCAGGTGCCAAAAAATCCCAGCTAGGGGTTTTTGGATGTTCTGAAGCCATTGGAGCCATCTATTTGACATTTTGAGCATTGTAAAACACATATTTTATCACTTTGATCAAATAATACAAAAGATCCATTGGAAGATGGACTAGGATATGTAGCCCAAGAGAGGGGTGAACTCCTTTATCATTTGATGTGTTATGTGTTTTCTATTCACTGTTATTTGCTGCTGATTATATGCATCTTGAATGTGTAATTTATATAAAAAATTGTGTTTGCGAAATTGATCCATTTGTATAAGAACACTTGAATTAAAACTTGCAAATATTTTCAAGAATACACGCCTCTTTATCATTTTCAGATCAAGTTGGTATCAGAGATTAGGTTTTTGAAGGCTTGATTATTTGCAAGTGTTTTGTTTTCTGATGCTCACAAGGTTGAAACTCACAAGAGGAGAAGGTCAACTTGTAGAGCCAAGTTCTCATCCTTTCAAGAAGAAAAATTATATCATCCTTGAAACTTCAAGAGGCATTCACCAGAGTATGGATCATGAAGAGAGTCATTAACATATTCCTATAGAAGATGAAGTTCTCAGAAAGGATTTCATGGAAAAGAGAGAAATGATGAAAGTCTTGATGGAAGAAAGGAATACAAGGTGCAGGTGAGCTCGAACCCTTCAAATCACAAAGGAGGCAGTGGTGATAAAACTCAAATGGAAATGGAGGGAATGGTGCTTCTCCACCACCCCTCACCTCCATCTTCCTCTTCTTCTGGAGTTCAAGACCTCTTCAAATTCTCCAAAGGGACATGGTAAACTCCTCTAAAATTCCTTTGTTAAAAACGATGTGAGATTCAGAGTGCCAATGTATAATGGAGAGGTAAATTTTGAGAAATTAGATAATTGGATTAGTTAGATTGAGGTGTATTGTAGGATACAAAAATTCAAGATGATGAAACTAAGATTCCAGCTGCTTCTTTAAGATTGGATAGTAAAACACTCATTTGGTGGGAAGCAAAAACTCAAGAGGGACATGAAGAAACATGGTAAAATTTTTAACCTCTTGGAGACCAGTTTTTTATTGTTGCAATTAAAACAATTTTACCCATTGCCATATATGCAAAAGCTACTATGGATTGGCAAAATTTTAAGCAAGCTAAAGGAGAAAATGTGCAAAGATTTACTCAAGAATTTGGGAGAAGATCTTTGGTTTTGGGAATATATTTGTCTTCTCAAGAAACTTTACTCAAATACATTGGAGCTTTACATAGTTATTTGAGACATACAATACTCATGTACAACCCTTCAAATCTAGATGAAGTTTGTGTTCATGCAACTCATTTGGAAACCATAGGAAGGAATGAAACTCATGAGGGTAACAAGAATCCCTTTTAGGTCATGGAGACAAAGGAAAGAGGAAGTTCAAGGGAAATGGAAAAAAGAATGTTGTTGTTAAGAAGAGGGAGAAAAATTTTATGCAAACATTGTTCAAGATGGCCATGATGAAGACCATTGTTGAGCTTCATCCTGAAAGAAGACCAAAGTTTGGCAACAAGGAAGTCAAAGAGTAGCTGTTGCAACCATACAACATGATCTAGGTTATGATTCAGGGTGATGAAACAGAGATTACAGCCATGGGTTATCAAGGTGGGGTTCCTATTACAAGTATAGTTCTTCAAGTAACAATAATCCAATGGCTTCGACAAGAAAAGAAAGAATAGAACTTTTCATAGGGGTTGTTTCAAAGCATACCAAGATAGATACTCTATTTGATCACGGATCTCAAGCAAACCTTATGTCCGAACAACATCAGAAATTAAAAATTGGAAACAATTCCACATCTAAACCATACCCTCTTGGTTGGATATGTTGACAATGCTAAGTGCAATTGACAAGAAGGTGTAAACTTAGGTTTTGCTATCACTGCAAATTTCATAGATGAGGTAGAGCTTGATATTGTTCAACTGGATATATGTGGTATTGTGTTGGGAATCCCATATTTATATGATAGAAAATCCATTTTCATCATTAATGAGAGTAAGTATCACTTGTTTAAAAATGGAGTTAGAATTACATTGTTAGAGCACATACAAAGATGAATTTGTCCCTTGTAAATCTTGGGTTAAATGAAATTAGTCAATGCTAGCCAAAATTTTGTTCTCTTGATGATTAAACCCAAAGATGATATTGAAAGCGAAGTTTTCAAGGTTGTGATGCAAAGTTTAAATATTATTTATATGAGGTTGTTAACAAATATGATAAGATGTTTGGGAATAAAGGGATTACCTCAAGAAGGGGTATCCAACATGAAATCAATTGTAGCAAGATTGTCCTCTTCCAAACATTGGGTATGTACAAGATGGAGTCATGGAGAATGCAAATAAAAAACAAATGCAAGAGTTGTGACAAAGGGATCATCGTGCCAAGCACATACATGCATGTGGGATCTCAATTGTGTTGGTGCAAAGAAGATGGTACATGGCATATGTGTGTTTATTTAAGGAGACCTTGAACAAGATTATGGTAAAAATGGCTATCCTCTTCCTAGGAGTGATGATTTGCTTGATCAATTGAAGATGCTAAGAGTATTTTACTAAGTTGGATTTGGCCAGGATATCCTTCGAGACAAGTTTCGAAGGAGACACACATAAACAGGGTTTCAAAAACAAAGCAAAGGTTTTTGAATGGATGGTAATTCCTTTGGACTTTGCAATGCTCCTGCTACTTTCATAGGAAGTTATGAATGATGTTTTCAGCCTTTTCTTGATGATTGTGTTATTGTCTACTTGAATTGACATTTTGATTTTTAGCAAATCTCGTGAAGAACATGTTAAGCATGTGAAAGTTTTAGATGTTTTGAGAAAAAGAAAAATTGTTTTTGAAGATGTCAAATGTGAGTTTGGAAAACTTCACTTATCTATTTGGGGCATGTGTTGGTGGAGGTGGAGTGAAAAGTGAAGTCCCTCCAAGGTCAGAATCATATTGGAATGGCCCAAGCCAACAATGTGACAGAGGTAAGATTTTTAGAACCCAACCTAATTGTGTGGAGAAAGTTTATTGCTAATTTTTTTCTTCCATTGCAACTCCACCATTACATGCGATTTGACAAGTGTCAAACAAGTTTTTCAATGGGAAGGCAAACCAAAAAAGGATTTTGATAATTTGAAGGAGAGAATTAGTTCAGGCCCAGTTCTTGCATTTTTGAATTTGAGGCAACCTTTTGAAATCAAAACTGATGCAATGATTATGTAATGGAGGCAGTCTTGTTACAACATGGTAGAATCCATTTGTTTTCATTAAAGAAAATTTTTAATGGTGCAGTGATTAACTATTATACTTATGATAATGAGTTGTATACATTGGTGCAAAGTGTGAAAAAATGGAAACATTGCTTGTTGGGGAAAGAAACCATCCACCACGGATCATCAACCAACTGCAATGCCCACAATCTAACGAAGCTACAACAAACAAGGCACTTGGATGGATGGGTTTTCTACAATAATTCCATTTGGTTGGGTATAAGAGAGGAATTTATAACAAAGTTGTTGATATGCTTTCAAGGCCCTATTATTGGTGCTTGAGTTATTCTTAAGCATAGTCCTATGATGCATGAGAGCTATGTTGACCAATATGCTTAAGATGTTGATTTTAAAAAGAAGTATATGCGACTTTGTGTCCATTCTAACCATGTCGAGGTGGATTACCATGTGCATGATAATCTTTGTATCATCTTGGCAAGGCTGTGTATTCCATAGGGTGAAAGAATCAACAAAATAAGAGAAGCCCATTCTTCTCTTATTATTGGTCACTTTGGTGTAGAGCAAGACGTTGGCTAATTTGCAAAGGTACTGCTAATGGCCTAAAATGAATAAGAGATGTTTCAAGATATGTTCGAGGTTGTTCTGACTATAACACCTAGAAAACCTATGTCCGAGAAAACCGGGTTTGTATACTCCACTTCCGGTTCCTTCTAGTCACTTAGGAAAGTATTTCTATGGACTTTTGTGGGAGAGTCTTACTATGTCTAAAAGAAATCATGATTATCTTTATGTTGTAGTTGATTGATTTAGAAAAATGTGTATTTTGATGCCTTGTGAAGCGAACACAAAATGAACAAATGGCACAATGTTCTTTCATCATGCTTGGGTATTTTGGATTGCCTAAATCCATTATTTGTGATAGGGATTCTCGATTTGTGGGAAACTTTGAGGGTTGAGTTTGTGGGCATTCATGGACACCAAATTGAAAAAGTGCACAACTTTTCATCAAGTAAACTGATGGTCAAGCGAGGAAATTGGTAAAATAGAGCGATTGGTGCATCTTCTTCTTGAGATTTGTACAACATCTACAAACTTTGGGATGAGCATTTACACTACATTGACATGCTAAGCCAAGACTAAAGCACTCTTCAAATCAAACATGCATGTTTAGAAGCATGTTTTGGCTATTTTCCCAAATCTCCTTTAGATTTTATCTTTGGGGAAATATATTTATATTGATGGTCAATATGACATTGATAGAGTGAGAAAAGTTCATTGAACAAATTGATTCGATACATCAAACCTGGGTACAAGAATAGTTGGAAAAGAGTCAAACCAAGTACAAATCGAGATTGTGACCAACATCATGTGATAAAAGTTTTCAAGTTGGAGATGAATTTTGGCTTCACATTAGTAAGGGGAGGGCTTAAAGGAGAAGGTTAAAAACTGAAACCAATTAGATAAGGTCCTTTCAAGATTCTTGACAAGATTTATGCTTGATTAACCTTGTTTGGACTTACCTCATATATGCAAATGTCTGGGTTGTTAATGTTCGAAATTTGAAATTGTATGAGCCTCTTTGATTGATGATCAAGGAGAACATGTTCATATTCCTTCTATAGATGATTTCTCAGCAGAATATCTTACCAGGCGCATGAGACACAATCCTTGACAGGAGAATGGGAACTTCAAAATGAGGAAATGTGGAATATCTTGGAATTGGTCTTAGAGAGCACAAATCAAGCAAAGCCAAGTGGATTGAATTGGAAAGGTGGGGAACTATACCCTCATCTTCGGATAGAATGAAAATAGTCTTTTAAGGCTCATCTTCAGATAGACTGAAAATAGTCTTTTGGAGGTCCAAAAGCTTTCCAATGGGGAGGTGTGATCCAAGGAATCAAATTTTGCTCAAAATTCAAAGTGCTCAGAATCGCTTCAAATCGAACGGGTGCATAGGCCTCATCATCACGAACCCAACACAACTCGTTTGGGTTCAAAAATACATCGGATGAGTGAGATATCGTGTTCTGTTCAAATCGTCAAATAGGCAAAACAAATGTGCTGACTGTACAGTCCATACGGATGATGACGTGGCAGGGTCGTACGACACATGGCCAAAACTGAGTTGGCAGGGCCATACGACATGTGGCAGGTGTCGGTTGGAAGTCGTGTGGACGAATTGGAGTCTGAAACGTGGCATGTTTGTGGCGAATAGATTGTTGACACGTGGCCCAAGCAAAGGCCGCCACGTGTCACCGGGGCATTGGATAAAACTTGTGAAGTCGGCAGGACTCGACCCCATTATCTGCGGGCAGGGGAAGAGCTTTAGGAAGGGCTGCCCAATCGATGCGCCCACCATTGGTTCTTAAGATATGAATGGTTAAAAAATTATTTGAATTGAATTAAGTGTTGAGTTGGGCACGATCCGGGCCGGGGCTAAGCCCCGGCCCCCGGTCACATAAACAACCATATAACCACCTACCTATGCATGTTTTTTAAATTATTTTGGAGCCCGCATGCTTGGCACTTGGTGCATTACCATAGAGTTTAACCTTGGCCCCTTTTGTATGTGTGTGCGGTCATATGGTAAGCCACATGCCCAAAGGCTTGGCGGTTAGGGGCTATGTGCGCCCTAACCGTTATACAGTTCGTACAGTTTTACAGTTGCTCCTGGTGCTAGTTTTTAGCACGAAAATGAGCATGGGTGCTAGGTTGGACACACAGAGGTGCAAATTGTCGATCCAGAGACAACAAGTTTGAAGGGGAACTTCCAGGAAGCCTATCTTGTTCAATTTTTGGCCAAATTAGGTGCCGAAAAAGCCCAGCTAGGGGTTTCTGGACGTTCTGAAGCCATTGAAGCCATCTATTTGGAATTTTGAGCATTGTAAAGCACATATTTTATCACTTTGAGCAAATAATACAAAAGATCCATTGGAAGCTGGACCAGGAGATGTAGCCCAAGAGAGGGGTGAACTCCTTTATCATTTGCTATGTTATGTGTTTTTTGTTCACTATTATTTGATGATGATTATATGCATCTTGAAAGTGTAATTTATATAAAAAATTGTGTTTACAAAATTGATCCATTTGCATAAGAACACTTGAATTAAAACTTGCAAATATTTTCAAGAATACAAGCCTCTTTATCATTCTTAGATCAGTAGTCGAGTGCGGACTGTAATTGTCCCACTGGACCTTGACCTGATCAACTATTCGACGTCATAGTTGTCGAATGTGGTGGTATGGAATGCAGATTGGCTCCTCCGTGAGTGCACCCTTGTCTGATACCTGCAAGGAACTCATGTCAATCACATGTGTAGGAGCAATAATATAATGTCTCAAAATAGACACATGAAAAACATCGTGCATATGCCTCAAAGAATTAGGCAAGGCTAGTCGATAGCCATGAGCCCCTTCCTTTCCACAACCTTGAAAGGTCCCATGAACCTAGGAGAGAGTTTAGCACCCTTTCCAAACTTGATCGAACTGTTGCACGGTTTCACCTGCAATAAGACTCGATCACCAACTTCATAGCTACGGTCGACACGATGTGCATTGACATAACTTTTATGCCGATCATGAGCTTCCTTGATCCTTTGCCTTATTTTTTTCATTTGATCTTCCATTTCTTGGATCGCTTCTGGTCCTACCAGGACCCTATCCTCAAGACGATCCCAAATCAAAAGCGTCTGACATGGTCGCCAATAAAGAAACTCAAATGGTGTCATCTTAATGGTTCTTTGGTCACTGTTGTTGTATGCAAACTCTAGCAGTGGAAAGAACTCTTCCCAATGCTTCTGTTGGTCCATCATGTACATACACAACATATCCTCCAATATTTGGTTCATTCGTTCGGTCTGCCCGTTTGTCTCTGGGTGATATGCGGTACTAAAGTTAAGTTGGGTTCCCAAGGCTTCTTGGAAACTAGTCCAAAATCATCCTGTAAACACAGATCCTCGATCGGATATGATCCTCTTAGGCACGCCATGTAGCTTCACAATCGTGTTGATGAAAACTCTAGCTATTTTAGGTGCATGATACATCATACACACAAGGATAAAATGAACACTCTTCGTCAGGGTGTCAACTACCACAAAAATCGAGTCATGTATCCTTGCCATCAGCGACAATCCAACAATGAAGTCCATCGAAATGACCTCCCATTTTGATTCTGGAATAGCGTGTGGATGTATTAATATTATCGGATTTCTATGTTCAACCTTCACCTACTGACATTCTAGACATCTTGCCACATAGTTGAATATGTCCTCCTTCATTCCTTTCCAGAAGAATAAGGGTTTAAGGTCTGCCCTTATCTTCGTGACTCCTGGATGAGCCATGTACACTACTCTATGAGATTTGTTTAAGATCAAACTTCTCAACTCGTCGTTGGGTGGCACATAAATCTGATTATTATATCTCATTAATCCGTCGGTGTCCACAGTAAATCCCTCACATTTTGGTACCATCATGGTGTTTTGTCTGATAAATTCCTTAACCTCTTTATACCAGTCATCGTTGCATTGTAACGTTAGAATATTTTCACGTAGATTCGTCTGAAGAGGCATCACCGAAAATATGCATCGTCTCCAACTCAATGCATCAGGCACTCTATTCATTGTTCCTTTTATTGAGGAAATCTTGACATCGTACTCGCTAAGCAGTTCCAACCAATGCCTTTGTCGCACGTTCAAGTCGCTTTGCGTAAAAATGTGTTGTAAACCATAGTGGTCCGTTTTTAGTTTGAATTTTCTTCCAATCAGGTAGTATATCCACACGCTCAGGGCATACACAATGGATAATAACTCCAATTCATGCGTTGCTTCGTTCTCCTCATGCCTTCTCAACTTTCTTGAGATGTAAGTGATCACTTGACCATCTTGCATCAAGACTCCACCTAAGCCTTCCTTGGATGCGTCAGTGCATACCAAGAAGTCCTTGTCCATATCAGGGACCTTTAGTATTGGTGCTATCGGCAACAACTCCTTGAGCCTTCGAAATGCTTCTGCATATTTCTCGGTCCATACAAACTTCTTGTTTTTCTTCTGTAATTCCGTAATTAGATTTGCTATCTTCAAAAAACCCTCGACAAATCGTCGATAATATCCCACTAAACCCATGAAGCTACACACTTCTGGGATGTTTGTCGTCGCATGCCATTCCATAATAGCCTCGACCTTCATTGGATCCACACTGATACCTTCACCAGAGATGACATTCGCTAAATAATGAATTTTAGATTGATAAAATGAGCATTTCGACAGTTTCCCAAACAATTTGTTCTCTCGTAGACACTGTAGTACCAAATGCAAGTGTTCGTCATGCTCATCCATCATTCGAGAATATATCAAAATATCATCAATGAATACATGAACACACTTGTTCAATTATTCATGGAACACCCCATTCATCAAGCTCATAAATACCCCTGGGGCATTTGTCAGTCCAAACGGTAAAATAATAAACTCATAATGTCCAAACCTCATCTTAAACATGATTTTTGGAATGTCTTCCTCCTTGATCCATTATTGGTGATACCCCGATATCAAGTCGATCTTTGAGAGCACCATTGCGCCCTTCATCTGATCAAATAGATCGTTTGTCCTTGGCAACAGATACTGGTTCTTGATCATCACTTTTTTCAATTGACGGTAGTCAATGCAGAGTCTCCACGACCCATCCTTCTTCTGTATGAAAATAACAGGCGCTCCCCATGGTGACACACTTGGATGTATAAGTCCTAGATCTAGCAACTCCTTTAGTTGCATTTTTATCTTCTGTAACTCAGGGGTCAACATCCAATAAGGCGTTCTTGCTATCGGTTCATTTCCCAGTTTTAGGTCGATGGTAAATTCCAATTCCCTCTCAGGAGGCAACCCTGGTAAGTCTTTTGGGAAGACATCCACAAATTATCCTACTACCTGAAGGTTTTCTAGACCTTCCGCCACACCCTTTTTGTATAACGCAAGGATCACATATAGCTTCTATTCCTTGCACATGCTCTTCCGCAGTTGTAGGGAAAAGATGAACCTTAGGGAAAATTCTTGGTTCCTACCTAAAATCACGTGTCTCTATCCCTCATCATCAACCAAACTCAATTGTTTCATCTTACAGGTGAGTATCACCTCAAGCGATTCCAACCAGTCCATACTGATCATGACGTCATAGGATCCTAAGATCATGACGTACAGGTTGGCCTTCGTGACAAAATATTCCAGGTTAAGGCTACAACCCGTAACCTTTCCTCCAACCTTCTGTTTGGCTCCCAAAACCATTTCTATGTAGCTAAAGTTGTCTTGTTCGAATGCCTTTACCTTAATTACTTTTAGCGCTGCACCAGAAATAAAGTTCTCTGTAGCACCTCGATCTATCAAAATACTAAGGGTCTGGTCAGTGATGGTACCTGACGTCTCGAGCACAATAGACTGGTGCTCGGCCTAGTGGTTATTCACGATACATGAATCTGATGGGCCTTGCCCAAATCTCCTACGGTAGTGGGTCCGGCTACTCTGGCCCTCTCAACTAGGCAGTCACGCTGGTAATGTGGCTCTCCAATTGTCCAACACCCGATCTTCAGTTTAGTACTCCTGGTCCCCGAAGTAGAAGCTGACGACCCACCGGCCTGAAACATTAGTCTATTCTGTTGAACATGCCTGAAATGTTGTCATTGCTGAGTTCGACGCTACTGCTGATGTTGTGGTCCCCTATAGGGAGTCTGCTGCTCAGGCGTCGGTCGTCGTGGTGTATTGAAAGTGGATCCTCTTGGAGTGCCTTGATACCTTGGTGTATTTCTATCTAGTGTTTGATGCTTCTGTACACTAGATGTTGCTTGTCCCTCCAGTCTCATCGGAGCCCTTCTCTATCCTCCGTTGATGAGATCCTCCTTAGCTATGAGGGCCTTCTAGACAACATAATGCAATGTATGAGGCATTAAAATCCTCACTTTCACACGAATGTTGACATTAAGTCCGAACACGAAATTGTTGATCTTAAGATTCTCATTATTAAGGTGCAGATCATATTGAAGAAGCTACATGAAATGGGCCTCTTACTCGGGCACCATACGACTGCCCTATCGCAAGGTGTTGAAATCATTGAGCTGACACTCAATGAATTCCTCAGAAAGATACCTCTCCCGAAACCACTCCTAGAACAATTCCCAAGACACATCTTCGACGACAATGTTTAGTTGCAGCAGGAGCATCTTCCACCATAGAAGAGAGCTCCCCTTCAGTTGGAAGACCGCCATGTGGACCTTCATGCTGGAGGTATAGTCGCGAAATGCAAAGCACATTGCCATATTCTCCAACCATGCCTCTGCGTCTGTGTCTTCTGTGGCACCAAAGAACTTAGAAAACTTGACCTTCTCGAGTTCATGGTGAATGCTACCAGTACTGGCTGGGGCACGTAGTGGACCCTCAGGAGGTGCCAATGCCTTATCCTCATCTCTATGAAAATGGTTGATCAGGGCCTATCACATCTTCTGAAAGGACCTCATCAACCCAACCACATCTCCCACATCTATATGTTCATATCCGATAAACTGTTCTTCTCCTTAGGGGTTAGACACCTCGAGCATGGATGTTACTGGAGGCGTCACACCTCCTCCCCTAGCACCCCATCATCTACCTCCGTGACGTCCTCTAACCATGATTAATTGCAAGAATACAAATAAATTTAATTAGCGATAATTTATAAACAAGTGTTGATGCAGAGGAAGGCGTAATGTTCCCAAGTTGCAGGTCGAACCCGCTCAGATACCATATGTAACGGCCCCGCCATTACGACAACAAGTGATGCATAATGAGTACACAATTTTTTTTTTCTTTTTCTCATTTCTTTTTATCGTTAGGAAAGTAATGACAACGATGCAATCATAGAAACAAAACTCAATGACCACATAAGGAACAACAAGACAAGTAATCATAAACTTCAATGGCGAGCGATAATTATAATATCAACAATCATTTGTTACAATACATTTTTCATGGCATAAGAAACAAATAAGCAACAACCAATCATTAGTGACCTACCAACGCGTGCAACAAATAATTATAAACATTACACAATACCTCATTCAACCTTAAATTTTCAAGAGCGCAAGAGATAACTGAGTTTTAACATCATTATTAAATACAACTAAATAACTAAAAACTAACCTCTAAACTATCATTCAATGCCTCGAATTTCCTTGCACAAGAGGTAATAGCTAAATCCATTATGCAGTACATGAAAATTTTGTTGCACAAGAAGGTTATCACCTAAGACCATCATTACGACATTATTTCCCATTCGTGCGAGAATCCCACTATCTAACATCATACATTAATAATTTAATGGCACCAGTAAAGGCTGTTAATCCATCATTCATAATAAATTCAAGGCGAAATTAAAGTGGTTAATTGATCATCCATTAATAGTTCAAGGCACAATCATAATTGTTAAATCGACATAAATTATAGTAAAGTTATTTTGCACCAGGTGTCTAACATCTACAAAAAGCACCCCTTTACATTAAATTAAACCCAAAAATAAAAATCCCAATATTCAGCAAGTTAAACAACTGCATAAAATCATTCTTAGAGGTTCAACCTAATGCATGGAAAGGAACATGCCAAATGATGTCAAGGAAAAAAATAAGCATACTGAAGGGGAGACATTGCATGTACAATCCAAAGTTTTAGTCAGGAAATTTTGCATCAATAGTTAATAGTTATCAATATGCCTTTTTCCTAACATTCTTGAATGCACAATAGCTTTTTAAATGCACCTATCCTATTAACAATTTACATACTACAATGTATAATTAACCAGGAGATTGATTTAACTTCACAGTTGTCATGATAATATTAATCCTCATTAGTGTATAAAGGGGGTCAATGAACCCTGCAATCTGAAAATATTAGTGAGGTACACCCAAGCAGTCTACAAGCCAATTATGATGACATATCATTAGCATTATTGGATAATAGCTTCGTATTTTCCCTGAACATCATCTAAATATCATCTTAATATCAAATTTATTTGAACGCAGCTATCATTATTAATATAAATTCACACTTTAATATATATGCATGGTCTTTAATCCTCCTCAATATTTATATGTTAAATTCAATCCCTATTTTAATATAGGGTTACGATAGGCATACCTGAACTGAATAGGCACCCACATTACACAGAATAAATGTAATTGAGTTATCATGTAACTTAAAAAAAATCAATTTTAGACACAAAAGAGATCCAACTGTAATAAATTTTAACTAATTTATTCTCTCCATTATATTACCACTGAAGATAATTTCTAAATTTAGGAATGCAACAGGATTAAATGAACCGAATAACATGCACTCATCATAAGAATTAAGAATTAAATTTTCTAATCACTCGGCCACATGGACGGACCTGCGGGTGGTTAAAGTAAAAAGAGAATCATGCTTAACAATGGGGTTTTACAAGGGCCAGCTAAGGCATGAGGCAAGGTAGCTGAGGGAAATGCAGACGAAGCTCACACTGCCACAAAAGATCTTTGACAACATCACACTCAGTCAATAATAGAGGATATGGGTATCTATGCACAGAGTGAACCGTCGAGTTCAGGCAGAGGAAAAACGTTGAGCCAAGGCCTTGAAGGCTCTGTTTACAAGCAGGGAAAGTGTCAGTAGAGTTGAGCTATAAGGGTGCCTTTTTGAGTCAAACGACCGTTATCTCTCTCTCTGCACAGACACAAGGAATCCACGGTTCAAGCTATCTATGCACAATTATGAAATGAGAAGTCGAGCCTCTTACAAACATAAACACGAAGGTTTCAGGGGTAAAATTTAAGAAAACTTAAACCCAACTGTAATATTCTAGATATAAAAAGTATGCAAAACAAAAATAAAATGCTAGAAATGGGAGATAAAAAACAATATAACCAGAACAACACCACAATAACACTGAAATGACATCAAAATAAAACCAGAAAGAGAACTTTGATTCTGAGAGCAATGTTCACGGGCCTCTTCGAGGGGGAAACCTCTAGTCTAGTAGAGCTCTATTACAATAATATCCAAGCTAGGGTTCTCATACACTCGACTCTTATTTATACTAAATATGTATATCAAAAGAAGCATCTAGAGGAAGATCCTTCTAGAAGCGGAAGCTTCTATTATTTCTTCTTACATTCAACTTATTCTACTTTATTGCAAGGCATTATTAATATTGACCTTTATTACATCCGGATATATTGTTCTACCTATGTGCGGTTTAGGTCCCTAACATGTCCTTCCCCTTAAAAACAAACTTGTCCTCAAGGCTTAAGATGTAGAAACTGCTATAGAATGGTAGCTGGTTCCCAAGTGGCATCTGCTAGAGTTGTATCTTTCCACTGGACTAACACTTCCTTGATGGTTCTTTGACGCAGGATACGCTCACGTTGGTCCAAAAAATCTTTTGGCTATAGCCAAATGGATCCTTCTTCGTCCAACTCGGGAAGGTTGGTTTGAATTTGGCACTTAGTTCCAATCACCTTCTTTAAACATGAAACATGAAAAACATGATGTATCTTAGAATGAATGGGCAAAGCTAACTGATAGGCCACCTATCCCACATGCTTGAGAACAATATAAGGACCATAAAATTTGGGCACCAGCTTCTGACAATGCTCTACCTTGAGGGAATTTCGCTTGTAAGGTTGTAGTCGAAGAAACACCTGATCCCCTTCTACAAATTGAAGTTCAGAGTGACCTTGATCTTCTTGTTGCTTCATGTGATTCTGTGCCATGACCAAATTCTCTTTGAGGGTACAAAGAACAGCCTCTCGAACTGTAAGCGTTTGGTCAACCGCTTGGACCTTCGAGACACCAAGTAAGTATGAGAGAATTGAAGGTGCATTTTGTCCATATACTACTTCAAAAGGAGTCATGCGTGTAGTTGTATGGTATGAAGCGTTGTTCCACCATTCAACTAGGGGTAACCATTGAGCCCACTAATTTTTCTTTTCCAAGGCAAACCACCTCAAATATGTTTCCAAACACTTGTTGACAAATTCAGTTTGACCATCAGTCTGGGGACGAAAAGTTATGCTGATATGCAATTGGGTGCCTTGTAGCTTGAACAGTTCTTGCCAAAAATTGCTGGTGAAAGTTGGGTCGAGATAAAAAAAAATAGAATGTGGCATGCCATGAAGCTTGAAGACCTGATCCATGAAAAGTTGAGCCAGAGTGGATGTTGTAAATGGGTGTTGAAGAGCACATAAATGAGCATACTTGGAAAGGCGATCAACAACCACCATGATGACTGATTTATTTCTCGATTTGGGTTAGCCTGTAATAAAATCCATAGAGATATCCCTCCAAATAGAAGGTGAAAATTTTGGTGAAAAATGATATGTATGAATGTGATAAGGGAGAAGAGATAAATCCAATGGAATACTTAAGTGATGAAATGCCCAAATTCTTAACCAGGAAGAAATGTGTAGTGATTTGGCAACCCAAACACAGTTGCATGGAAATAGATCTTTTCTGTTTTAATTTTTTTGTTTTCGTCCCCAAGGGTTAGGTATTCAATTCTACAGACACGGGTTTGCCCTGTGCTATATCTCTCTGATATATGTGCGGGGTCCAAGAGTAGTACTCAGCCCAATATCTCAGGGCACCAACTAAGGAGGCTAGACCGTGCCCTTAGCTGTACTACCCGACTACCCAAGTACTAGAGAGTATCTTCTCGAGTGCTATTCTCAGTGGCACTATAGCAGTCAGCCGATCGATCGGTTTATCTAAAGAGGGCTTCAAATAATCTAGGTCGATCCGTACAAAGGTGATGTATGATGCACTACCACTCGAAGGGGTACCAACAGGGGTTAGAAGGGTGGCCAACAGATGTGCGCTTAAGTACCACTTGTATTTCTTACATGTATGAATCCCTCAACCGCAGGTTTATGTGTGTAACGACAGATCTTTGTGGATTAAAGACGCCGAAATATGTCTTTACCCTGAAAAAAATTTAACCCACAATTTCTATCGAGGTAAGTGCTCTGATACCACTTGTAATATTCCAGATATAAAAAGTATGCAGAACATAAATAAAATGCTAGAAATGGAAGATAAACAACAATATAACCAGAACAACACCACAATAACACTAAAATGATATCAAAATAACACCAGAAAGAGCACTTTGATTCTGAGAGAAATGTTCATGGGCCTCTTCGAGGGGGAAACCTACAGTCGAGCAGATCTCTATTATAGTAATATCCAAGCTAGGGTTCTCATACCCTCGACTCCTATTTATACTAAATATGTCTATCAAAAGAACCAACTAGAGGAAGATCCTTCTAGAAGCGAAAGCTTCTATTAGGTCTTCTTACATTCAACTTATTCTACTTTATTGCAAGGCCTTATTAATATTGACCTTTATTACATCCGAATATATTGTTCTACTTATGTGTGGTTTAGGTCCCTAACACCAACCGAAAGTGAAAAAGAAGATGATTTTTTTTTTTTACTCAACGAAGTTGATCTGTCATATTGCCTAAATTTTTGTTAAGCCACTAACTACTACCAATATTGCAAGAATACAAAGGTCAATAAAATGATAAGGAAAAAATTGATAGCCATTACTTGAGGTAGGTGAAATTGTAGAATTTAAATGAGTCTCTGCCTAGGTGCAACGCTTGGTGCTCTACGCGTAGGTGAAGAAGGACCCCTCCTAGTTTTTTGGTAGCATTAAGTGAGAGGGTATAGAAAGCTGAAATGGGGGGTTAAAGTGGATTGGAAGTTGTGCTGGGAATCCGACCTCCATTCTTGTAAAAAGAGAAAGATAGATCGAAGGTTGTGGTCTTAAGATGTATATAAAAATAAAAGAAATGAAACACCAAGCTCTCCCCATATCCTCATGCATTCCCATTTCCTACCTTTATCTTTTTGTACATAGAAAAAAAATAAGGAATGAAACCCCATGATGAGGATCCAACAACGCGCAAAGGCAGTGGTCAAACAAACACCGAGATCAAGCGAATTTCTGAGGCAAAGGCCAAACAAGTGAGGAAATACATTCGAAGGTTGAAGCAAAAGGGGAACGAAACACAGAGATAGTTCAAGTCCGAGGCAAGGGCCAAACAAGTGAAGAAATACAAGGTGCCATTCACTTTCTGGGTGAAATACATGCAGAGTGAAGGGAGGAAAAAAAAAACCCAGAGATAAAATTCGAAGTAATAAGAAGGTTATGGAAGGTTCTTGGCGCATTAAATCTGAGTGTAAATCAAATAAAAATTTAAAGGAAAACACAGTTATTTATAAAAATTATGGTGCAACCAATAAAAATTCCAAGCCACCACTCAGGAATGGCGAGAAAGAAAACCAATATGCAACTATACACATAAAATCCAAGGCGCAAGATCAAGTTAACCAAGGGCGTGGAGATATAAGGGAGAACAAATCCGTCAAGATTAATCCCAACTACCCACCTTAGGGGATCTTTCCCACCATAACATATAATCATTGAATTCACCAAACATAAATCTATAAACAATTTCTAACTAAATTACAACTGAAAAATTAAGGCGTACCATAACTGTAAGCGAATGATCTGAAGTCAATGTCTTGTGCTCCATCCGAATCCTTCTTGCTAACTGACGAGACCTTACCAGTACCTCCCAGCCAATGCTAGGGGTACTCTTTTGCCCCTGAGCCCCCTGAGCTGCAAAGGGGTCACACACACAAACCAGAGAAAACTAGCTCCTAGCTCGCCTCACAAGGTCGAACTACCACTCGTTATCCAAGATAGGTGTCCCAACTTCGATAAGAAAAATCAGTCAAGAGTAAAATCCAATAGAATAACTTTATGCATACCAGACATTCTCCATTCTCCTCCTCCACCATTTATTTTATAAATTTTTCTTAGTGACTTTTTGCCAAAACCACACTAATTTTTTTTTATTAAATTTATTATTAGGAAAATTCTCCCTCGTACACTTGTCACCCGATCCCTTAGTTGCACCATTAAATTTAATTAATTAATTAATTTAATTTTCCTATTTTCCTCAGCCACCTAAAAGCGTTCTTAAAAGCGCTCCTCGATGTCCCTTTGTTCCCTTTAACAACTGACACCTTTCTTAAAGCTTAGTTGAGTTCGAAATTAGAAAGTTCTCTAGACTAGATTCCCTTCTATGTTCCACATTCATTTTTTTATTTAAGTTTCCCCTTAAATACAATCCATAATTTGTTTAAGAGGTTGTTGATAAGGTTGGGGGCTACATATAACAGAGTTTTTTTGGCCCCATGCATAGCACACATGAATCAAAATGCAATGAATGGCCTAGATAGATATTTTAAGGTCATTGATCATTGTAACGTCCTCCTATGTATGACAACAACTCTGAGAACAGGTGAATTTTTTTTTTGGTTTAAGGTGTGTGCACACGTGTAGAAAGGAACAGAGACACTTGAATCTACGTCGCGACCCGACAACTATCAAGACACAACCATGATGATCACAACAAGAAGACATAAGGCACACAACAAGTAACCACAAACATGTAACGTCACACTGGGTTATGCACAGTACGAACACAGAAGGAAGAATCCTTAGTAGTGGATTTTACTATTCTGCACAGGAAAGCAGGGCATTTAATCTTAGTTCCCTGCTCCGGAGAGAGAGAAGGTCAGATGGGCTCCTGGCCGACTGCTCAGGTAGAAACTAGTAATCTCCGTCAGGTGTGCCGCAAGAGTGGAAACCCTGCCTTTAAAGGGCCCGAGACTCTTGATACGGCACAAGATTCTTTCCACAAAAAAAAATCACACCACAGACTTAAATATAGAGTGACTAGCTTTATCAGATCGAAGAGTCTGATATCATAAAACTGAGAGTTTGGACAATCCCCAAATGCACTAACCCTGAAATTAACAGACCAACCTTAAGCCCAACAAATAAAAGCCCCCTGCAGAAAGAACCCGGAGGAGAACATGGAGGTGTCTACATTCGTCCAACGCAAGTAGACCAAGCAAGAAATTAAACAACCAGGCAGAACAATAATCAAATGAGCAACCACCTCCTCTATGGAAGCGCAAATAAAAGGACTTAGACAAGGACCGACCAACATTTAAGACAAGGCATTCTATGACCCAACCGTGATTGAATACTAACCAACTGCCCCATTAAATTCATCAACTGACGAATACCTTATACATAAGGTAAATCCAATTAATTTCAACCCCTATTATTAAGTTAGAAAATCCCGTGGTACTTAGTTCAAGGATACTGCAATAATTATAATCACATTGCATTTTCTCTGTTAACTGCATTAATTGAGCAATGATGTCATTACCATGATGATGAACCCCTAACATTTACCTTACCATGAACGATAGCACTATCATAAAGCACTCACCATATTACATTAACATGGCTTTAGAAATCATTACCATACACTTACATCTCCTTAAATTACTTCCATTGACCTAACATTATATTACATTACATTACCTTCAATAGATTATTCACATATCTAAATCTATGGGATGACAATCATAACTATTCCACCAAACAATATATGTGTCAAGGAGACCATAAAATTACCAAAACATTCCAATTAAATATCGATGTCAGTACTAATTAAATGTTATCTAACACTACATTAATCTCCAATTAATCATCCCTAGGCTATATTGACCTTACCTTTACCTATTATAATGACAATAAAAATTTAGCAATGCCTTTACAAGTCATCACGTTTTAAATCATCAAATTCCGTTCAAGTAAAAATATCCTAGCAACACAAATTTTTATTGCCTTACTCCTAGTGGGTTGCCAACACTAAAGTACTGTAGCATACACCTTTCATTTTATATTACAAATAAGGCAACAAGTAATCATATCATTTCTTGACACCCATCAACATTAACTTTTATTTTATTTATTTTTCTTTTATATATTATTTTTGTTATCACAACATTTCATACTATAACATAAGGACCTTCCTTTTAGATTTCAAAATAAGACAACAAGTAATCATAACAATTCCAGCTCGATTTACAATGACAATATTTTACTGAACCTGACATATCTAATTTGAATCAAAGGTACTAAGGGTAAGTGTAATCCGTCCAGGGTAAGTCGTAGCATTCACTGTAAAGGCTAGAACATTAATCAGAAAAAAAGGGTTCATAGCGCAAAGGAAGGTCGTTCTAAGAGGCTCGACTAGATCAGTATTTTCAGGCTTAACCAGGAATCGCCACGTGGGTGGAGGTTGAGTTATCCCCAGAAGGTAGGTACAGGTGTCAGCCAAGGAATTCTAGGAGTAATTCAAGTCAAGAGCATTGAATACGCGGTAAGAAAAGGTTCTCCAAAGCAAAAAGGGAAAGGCGTGTTGTCAGGCGAAATTTCTACTGCACCACCCACACCTGACGGCTTTGAAGCGTAGGCACCTTAACCGCTGGCAAACAAGACTGGAAGGAGAGACTCAGGCAGTCACGGGTCAAACAAGGCGCCTCGACCTGGCAGAGAGGGTGGGTGAGAACAGATGCGCTAAGGATTCGTTAGCCTGTAAATTTTTTATTTTATTTTATTTTTTTATTTTTTTTGCCAAGCTCTAAAACGAAGGTAGCCTCGTTGTTCACAATGTGAGGCAAACGGCGTTACCACACTACCGGAAAAAGGGAGTTTAAGGAAAGTCCCAGCTTAAAGATAGGAAATAATCATGGACCGTGTGAGTCCATTGATAGCGGTTCTCAAAGGATAAAATTTTCTTTTTACGATGACAGGAAGAATAAACAAAGGAAAAATAACTGAACTGTGAGGTTTTAAAGCCCCAGGGTTAAGAACACTCGCCTAGAAATGCTGGGAACACACCGCCATTCCCCCACGCAGACTGGCAGGGATTCCAATACAACGTGGACCCAGATACATGTAGACAATTAGTCAAGTGGGCGAGGGCTTCTAGAATGGCATTTGTAAAATATAAACCGAGCAGAGAAACAACACGCTGAAAATAAAACCATCAGAGGACAATTGCAGAGTTAAGAGGCGAAGGAAAAGATGCAACACTATGGGGTTCAACCGCGATATAAAATATGTGAGGAAACTCAGTCGATAAGTGTTTCAGATGCCATGCTAGAGTAGCCATACTGTTTTATAGAAATTTTCCACGAGGTTAAAATTCTTCCGCCAACCCTAAATGAGACAACGAGATACTTATTTTCATGCGACACTAAAATTAACAGCCAAGATAGTTTTTTTTTTCAGTAGTTCCCAAAAACCAGAACACCGAGGTAAATACATACACAAACATTCCAAACATCGGGGTTCATCACCATTCGAAATTAACTAACTTCATCTAGAAAAAAAATACAAAGATGACAGCTGAAGAGAAGGCTAGGGTCCGAAGGATAGCTCAGCGGGAGGATCACAAGGGTTATATCCGACGAGGCACAGAAAATGAATAACAAGGAGGTGGGACGACCCATAAATTAACACAACATTCAACATCATGAGGATTCATCCATAAATTAACACAACATTCAACATCATGAGGATGCATATACAACTTGAACAATTTTCTCTTTATTCTTAAACCAACAACACGCTTGCATACCTGTAACTGCTGGCTATTAACCCGAAGACGCTATCCCGTGGTTGTGCTCTGTGCCGCTCCCGCTCGCCGACCGTAGAGACCTCACCGGTACCTCCCAGCCAATCGCTAGGGGTACTTTGCTTCCCCCTTATCCCCCCGAGCCACAAAGGGACCACACAAATCCAGAAGGTATGCCTAGCTTCCCAGCTCGCCTCGCAAGCCTGAGCTACCACTCCAATACAAGCTGAGAAAATCCCAACTCCTCACAAGCAATCAGTCCAGTCCAAATTCGGCAGCATAACGATACCTAACAGCCCATCCCCTTTTCCCCTCATCCCCCTTTCTTTTATAGAGTTTTGAGACCCCCTCTTGCCCTAATCTCCCATCCCCTTTCCCTCATCCCCTTTCTTTATAGAGTCTTTGAGGACCCTCTGTCTCTAATCACATTTGTGATCTTAAGTTTTGAATAGAAAAACCCTCAAAAATTGGTCTTTACAAGTGCTCACTCATCCCACGCCTCCAAAATTCATTTCTTTAAATCTCCCATTAAAAGGCTCATTTCCCTCATTTTATTATTCCTCTTCCCCCAATCTTTTTTTTAAACCAGAAAGGTAAATGCTCTAATTAATCCTTTCATTATATATTTTTAAAATCATGTCCTTTTATAATTCCCCAAAGTATCGTAAAATAATTTTATTACTTATTAATTGGTTCCATGCCTCTTTATTACTTTTCTTCCCATTTAGTTAATCCCTTCCTTTTTTAAACCAAAAGGTAAATGCGCCAATTAATCTTTTTCATTCATTATTTATTTAATATCTTTGTTCTTCCACAAGTTAGGAATTAATTTCTCTTTGTAAAATTTTAAAACATTAATTTTAATTTAAATCTTACCCTCTTCATCGCCTCAAGAATTTTATGAAGACCTAATTATTACTTAAGTGGGTTCTCATGAATTGTTCTTTTTATCCTGTGGTCTTTTCTAAGGTTAGATCAAAATTTTAATTCCTAAAAGTTTTAGACTCGCATTTCTATCTCCCGAATCAATGCATAATGGGCTAGGGGAGTTTTTAAGGATTTTGGCATGCTATTGCCTTAGGGATATTTAGGTTTGTTTCTTCCACACTTCAACATGACAAGGCCTTCTGTGGATACGTACTCCATGTGTCTAAGGGTGCCATCATTTCGCTTCATTCTCTTTGCTGACAGGTTCTTCTGTGATGCAATTACATGCTCCAAGGTGCCACTTTGTAGTTTCTTTTAGGCGACAGGCTCCTTCGTGGATGCAATTCACATGCTCCAAGGGGTGCCACTCACCAACCGGACTCCATTCAGATATCTATAACCTCCGGATTCAACACTCCGCTGTGTGAATCTCTAGGAGACTAAGGGCTCTAAGGAATATGTCTCACCTTATCATACTTCTTAGAATTATCGCGGAGCGATCAAGCCGTACTCTTACCTCACGCAGATCGGCGGGATCCTCTCAACTAGGTGCAATTTAATCCCACTGCTCAAGCTTACATGGAGTGCTAGTAGGCGTTAAGGGTATTGTTGTCCACCCTCTCTAAACTCTTCCTCGAAATTGTGTGGGCCTTTAATTTATATAGGAACTGGCTTCTGCAAGCTTACTTCAATAGCTTGCATCGGCTAATCGTGGTTTAACATGTCAACATCAAACTAATAAATCCAAATGAAATATCATAAAGAATAAATCAACCTAAATAGTACACTCCTTGGCCTCTAATCCAGATTCCTATAGTGCCAAATTAAGGCCTCTCAGATCCTCTAAGGGTCTAAAACCTACACACTCCAATAAACTGAAATAATAGCACCTGTCACATCAAATAGTAAAACATCATGTCAGTCTATCATAACACATCATAATCAAGCATAAATGTCTTAACATCAAAAGTCCAGATCACTCTTAGAGAAAGTGTCCTCAAAAATAAGTCATCTGTACATACTGTAAAGCTTGGATGTGTTATAACTAAGGTTGGAGATGAAGAAATCCAATTGAGAGCTACAAAAGTATAAAAAATAGTGGGACCCACTTTAGACCAAACTAGGCATATGGAAAATAATGACTTATATGAATGTAGGGATTGGATTAGATATTATTTTTGAGGTCGTTGAGAATCATGGAGTTGAAATAATTCAATTTTGACCTTTAGAAGTACAAAAACAAAGCATTAAAAAATCCCTCGTAGGATGCTAGGTTTCTCGTTCTGCTTTATAAAGTACATAGAAGGGCATCATAAACTATCATGCAACTAGTCCTTCAAAATCCCTTTGTGTCTGCTACATGTTGCTTATGATGGCACGCCATTCAAGCTTCATATGAAAGAGATATATCAATTGGAATCTCATAAAACAAGTAGGCACATGTTTTTAGTGTTTTTTTGACATGTTTTCTATGTATATTTCAACTAGACAGTGCTCTCTCTTTGGTCCAACAATCGAGAAGTTGTTTTAATGGGTTGTTGATAAGGTTGGGGGCTACTTACAACAAAGTTCATTTGGCCCCATGTAGATCAAAAAAGAAACAACAAATTTAGAAACATGGTTATGTTTGTCTACTCATAAATTGTGTTTTGGGTGCTTCAAACGTGGAACTAAAACATGTTTTTTCAAGTCTAGTCACAAGGATCATTTGTCTGGGTTTTCAACAGCTAGAACACATCATAGTGGGAGATTATCAAAGTTTTTGTTTTTGTAGAGGAACATGAACACATAATAGTAGGAGCACATCAATTTTTAGATTTTGTAGAGGAATTTGAACACATCATAGTGGAAGCACATCAAAGTTTTAGTCTTTATAGAGGAACTTTCCATCAATTTTCAACAACAAAATTTGCTAAGCACATTCAATAATTGTAATACCCCAGTTTAATCCCAGTGTAATTGTACATATGTTTTATAGGTTGGTGAGCCAGGATGTTATAGGCCAGAATGCCTATGTGATTATTAGTCAGGAGAGCCTAGATTGCTAAAAGGACAACATGCCTATATTTTAATTTGTAATCATACTCATATATGAATAAAAGTACACCACTATTGCAGATTGGCCCAACAAGAGAGACAGGGGGATAAACTCCACTAGAAAGGGAAATGGGGGGCTAAGAGTCTAGGGAAGGGCTAAGCTAAGGGGGTTAATCCAAATGGAATATTATATTAATGTTCTTGTTGACGCTTGAATCCGCCAGGACCGAAACGTCAACCTCATGAGGAAATTAGTCCCCCTTCATTTTTAGAGAGGTGGTCCTCCTCTTTGACTAAAATATATATCTTTGAATATTTTGGATTAGGGAAATTGCTAGGAAGAAAACCCCAAATATTTATTACTTTGATTTATATGAAAATGTTTCTTCAATAACCCAATATGATCTTTATGTGCAACAAAATTCTTTTTACAATAAGAAAATATTGAAGGAGGGCTTCAACATCATAATTAAATTGTGATCAGCATCGCACACAATCTTCTTAATAGTATATAAACGCATCCATATCTTCTTCATGAGAAGTAGGAGATAAATATTTTATCATATCAAATAATTTTAATAGAATATTGCAGTTAGTAATAAAAGAGAAATTGATAGGTCAACCTCAAATATCTTATACTTAAAACTCAAAGTTACAAGATACAGTCAATATCAACCCATAATAAATTCTTTGTGGAGTTTATTCATGAGAAATGTTCTTCATTTCCAAAAATTTGACAACCATGTATGTGGCTGCAAATACTCTGTGATCATACAAGAAAATTTTGTAGAAGAATACAAGAAAAACACTCAACAACTCAACCTTGTGCTTAACTCTGAGATTCAAGCATAAAACTATGAGAAGTGGGGTAGAAGAATATAAAGAATGGAGAAGATGGAGATTTATTTCTTTTGATCAGAATCTTGATTGTGTATCCATGGTTGTACGTTATTCTTCCTCTGATCTTCTTACCTACCCCTCTCACAATATTGATTATTGGAACCTTTGATGAATCCTCTCTTCTTTTTTTAAGAAGAGTTTTTCCAACTATTTGAGTAGTTAGGGTTTTATTCCTCTTGAAATTCTCATACATACAAGTTTCTTCTTGAAACATTTCATTTAATTATTGACTCATTAATTCCTCATTAATGAAATTATATCATCAATATATACATATCTAAATGGGTCCCTTTCCCTTTTTAATAAAAAATTTTAAATAAACTTTTATTTTCACAATTTAATTAATTTCCCATTTAACATATGAGGATTGTGTTTTAAGTTTTTGGGAATTATAATCAAACTTTTAGCCATGGAAATCACTTATGATGTTATATTCATTGGCTTATCTTTCCAATGATATAAATGTTGTGCAAATACGTCATCTGGATCTCAAGATATGAGGTCGTGAAGTTGAGTTGTTATGCAGGCCCATTAAAAATGCAATTGAATGATTTTTTAATTTTTGAGAAAAAAAATGTATCAACTTTCATCACTTCAAACCTATACTACCATATTCTACATAGATATATCTTTCCATGGGTATAAATTTTGGGCGATTCCGACATCCATAGCTCAAGTTATAGCCCCTCGAAGATCGTGACTCAACCACCGTCGATCAAAACTGATGAGAAAATGTGGGCCCTTGGATGAATTTTGTGCTCCCCTTCATAAAATTCGACTTTTTTGTTTCAAAATTCTATCCCACATGCATTGGGATATTATATTTTTCATGGTATATAATACTGATTGTTTCATACACTTAGCAAGAAACAAGAGAAAAATATTATGGAGCATAAGGGGTTCGACCCTTAGAAAATTGTTGAATAAAATAATAATTTTGGAATCCCGTCACCGTCCACCTCATGCCCAATCACCATGATGAGTCATTCAATAAGATGTTTCCACATGTCATCACTCGGTAGGCCAACAATATTCCAATAAGAATCTACAATTTGTCATCCAATAAGATCACACCATGTGTCTCTCTTTGTATGTTTCCATGTATCCATTTATTAATTTCCATTTGTCTTAATGTCACGTTGCCATGTGTAATGCTCTTATCGGTTCAAGGTAAATGTATGAAAATTAAGATAAATTTCTAAGTGAAGAAGGAGGTGAATGAGAAAGGAAGAATAATGAGCAAAGCATGGTGGGTTCACGGAGGTGAGAGGGTGAGGTGAATGAGTCTGCGAGTCTACCAACCTGTGAACTCGAGAAAATCATAAATATTCTAAGTGTTAAATTTGAATGAGAAGGGGGGTAAGGGGAGAAATGTAGGCATCAGAGGTAGAGAGTGTAATATGTAGACAACCGGTTGGCAAGTGAGGTAGTATGATAAGGTGAGGGAATGTATGAGTCTTCCAACCCATGAATCCTCCATGGATGAAAAAATGGCCAAGTAATGATACTTTTCAGATGGGCTCGTGAAAATGAGAAAGCACAACAGTATGAGTAAACGAGTTCGCGAACCTGCGAGTCCATGATACAAAAGTATACTAAGTGTTTAGAAATGGTCAATCAGAATCGCATGCAAGAGGAATGAAATACTTTGTATCTTGGCACCAATGGCAATGTTGATGGTCGAAATGTAGATCACAGAACTTGGGGTGCAAAGTGAAGGTCACAGAAAATTGAGGATGAGAGCTCAAACCTGTGAACCCACGAACATTGAAATATGACTAAGTATGGCAAGAGAGATGTTGAGTGAAAATTCTAAGTATGGTATCATTTTAATATAGGAGGGGAGAGGAGAATATGATACTTAGAAAGATTCTTCAAAATCAGACCTCTGGACAAGATCTTAAGTAACTTAGGCATACAAAAACATATTTGTGATCCAAAAAATGTGTGGCGAAGTTGAGACTGAGGGATGCAGAGTGAACTTATAAACGTTCAAAAAATGTCTTCTTTTGATATGAAGGCTTTTATGAATCCAAGAGCAGGAAAATATAGATGACCAAATTTTGGTCGACAACTGGCTCCAACTGCGGGAAAATGACCCCCTATGGGTTACTGAGAACACCAAAATCTCAAGAACAACTTCCTTCTCCATTGGGATGTAAAGTCATCTTTAAAATGAAATCTTATCATTCTTCTTCTTTCATGGAGTTATATTCAAACTTCAATAAAGACTTCCTTATTATGAAAAACTGAACTGAAGAAACAAAATATATACATACATGATCTACCTACCCTAGATTACTTGAAATAAATGGGTACCTTAGGTGTAGGCATATTTCTAGTGGAGCCATTCAAGCATTGATATGATTTGTGGAATGAAATCCAAAATTTTGAGATATGTTGGGACTTGTACCAATGAGTCAGGGGCACTCTCAATATGTACTGGAGAAAAATTATACCAAGTATGGTGAAGATTTGATTGCGTTGTTTGGAAAACAATTATCTGGAACCATAATTCAATAAAATCAATTCTTGGCTGAGGAGTTTTCGACATAAGAATGCATTCATCCTTTTCTTTATTTACAACCACTTCCAAGGTTCTTGATTCATCAAAAATCTCTTGAAAATATTCTTCTT
>SNQJ01S0069484.1:77930-94744 GCA_010110895.2 Picea sitchensis
GAATGATTTTATCATCTCAAATAATTTTAATAGAGTACTGTAATTAGTAATAAAAGAGAAATTGATAGGTCAACCTCAAATATCTCATACTTAAAACTCAAAGTTACAAGATACAATCAAGATCAACCCCAAAGCAATTCTTTTTGGAGTTTATTCATGAGAAATGTTCTTCATTGCCAAAAATTTTATAGCCATGTATGTGGCTGCAAATACTCCATGATCATACAAGAAAAGTATGTATAAGAATACAAGAAAAACACTCAACAACTTAGCCTTGTGCCCAACTCTGAGATTCAAGTAGAAAGCTATGAGAAGTGGTGTAGAAGAATAGAAAGAATGGAGAAGATGGAGATTTCTTTCTTTTGATAAGAAGTTTGATTGTGTATCCATGTATGTGCCTTCTTCTTTCTCTAATCTTTTTCCTTGCCCCTCTCACAGTACTGATTATTGGAACCTTTGATGAAGCCTCTCTTCTTTTTTTAAGAAGATATTTTCTATTTACTTGAGTAGTTAGGGTTTTCTAACTCTCTTGATATTCCCGTAAAAGTTTCTTCTTGAAAAAATCAATTTAATTAGTGCCTCATTGAATCCTAATTAATGAAATTATATCATCAATATATACATATCTAAAATGAGTCTCTTTCCCTTTTTAATAAGAATTTTTAAATAAACTTTTATTTTTCACAATTTAATTAATTTCCCATTTAAAATAGGAGGAATGTGTTTTAATTTTCTGGGAATGATAATAAAAATTTTATCCATGGAAATCACTTCTTATGTGATCTTAATCTTCTTATATTTCCAACTATATAAATTTTGCGCAAATCCCTCGCCCGGATCTCAAGATATGAGGTCGTAAAGTTGAGTTGTCACGCAGACCCATTAAAACTGTAGCTGACTGATATTTTAATTTATGAGAACAATTTATCAACTTTCAGCACTTGAATCCTATACCATCGTATTCTACATCAAAATACCTTTCCAACGGTATATACTTTGCATAATTCTGACATCCGGAGCTCAAGTTATGGCCTTTGCAAGATCGTGACTCAACCACCATCAATCAAAACTGATGGGAAAATGTGGGCCCTTGGATGAATTTCATGTTTCCCTTCATAAAATTTGACTTTTTGGTTTCAAAAGTCTATCCCAAATGAATTGGGATATTATATTCTTCATGTTATATAATACTAAGTGTTTCATACACCTAGCAAGAAACATGAGAAAAATATTATGGAGCATAAGGAATTCGACCCTTAGAAAATTGTTGAATAAAATAATAATTTTGGAATCTCGTCATTGTCCACCTCGCGCCCAATCACCATGATGAGTCATCCAATAATATGTTGCCACATTTCATCACTCGGTAGGCCATAAATATTCCAGTAATAATCTACCATTTTTCATGCAATAAGATCACGCCATGTGTCTCTCTTTGTACGCTGCCACGTCTCCATTTATTAGTTGCCATTTGTCTTAATTTCACGCTGCCATGTGTAATGCTCTTATTGGTTCAAGGTAAATGTATGAAAATTAGGATAAATGGATAAGTTAATAAGGAGGTGAGAGAGAAAGGAGTAATAATGAGCAAAACATGGAGGGTTCGCGAAGGTGAGAGGGTGAGGTGAATGAGTCAGCGAATCTGCCAACCCGCGAACCCGACAAAATCATAAATATTCTAAGTGTTAAATTTGAATGAGAAGGGGGTTAAGGGGATAAATGTAGTCATCGGAGGTAGAGAGTGTAATATGTAGACAGTGGTTTAGTAGGTGAGGTAGTATGAGAAGTTCACGGAATGTATGAGTCCGCCAACCCGCGAATTCTCCATGGATGAAAAAATGGCTAAGTAATGATAATTCTCGAATGGGCTCATGAAAATGAGAAAACACAACAATATGAGTCCGCGAGTCCATGAACCCACGAGTCTGCGATAAAAAATTAGATTAAGTGTTGAGGAACAGTCGGTCGGACTCGCATGTAAGAGGAATGAAATACTTTGGAGCTCGACGCCTGCGACAAAGATGATGGTGGAAATGTAGATCACATAACTTGGGGTGCAAAGTGAAGGTCACAGAAACTAGAGCATGAGATTTTGAACCCGTGAACCTGGGAACACTGAAATATGACTAATTATGGAAAGAGATATGTTGAGTTAAAATTCTAAATATGGTAGCATTGTAATATAGGAGAGGAGAGGAGAACATGATACTTAGAAATATTCTTCAAAATCGGAACTGTGGACAAGATCTTGAGTAACTTAGGCATACATAAATACATTTATGATCCGAAAAATGTGTGGTGAAGCTGAGAATGAGGGCTGCAGAGTGAACTTATAAAAGTTCAAAAGATTTCTTCTTTTGATATCAAGGATTTTATGAATCCAAGAGCAAGAAAATATAGATGACCAAATTTTGGCCAACAGTTCCTTAAGGCTAATGTTATGAATATGAATATATATTAAGTTTCTTAAGTGGGGACAAGGGGGTTCCTTGAGTGCCATGTGTCATAAAAGGCACATGCATATATAAGAGGAAGATTTAGTGTAATCCCCATCATTCATTTATTGTTTCATAACTTCATTATATGTACCAGGGAAGTGGACTCTGAAACCATACATGCATGTGGGAGTTGTTTCTAGCCAGTGACTTGAAGAGACGGGTTTTCAAGAATGTGGTTGAAGAAGTGGGTTTTCAGGCCTGTGGTCGAAGAGGAGGGTTTTCAATCCCATGGTCAAATAAGAGGATTGTTAGGATTGTGAGCATTCTCTCCAGGTGAGAGAACTACTGGGAATTAATTCCCAAGGTGCCAAGTTGCAACTACAAGGCTCTGAGACTCCCTATCTGGCTTGTTATTGAATCCCCAAAACGGAAGTGGGTTAGTCGAGGGATTTTTAAGAAGAGAAGGGGAACACTTCTTGGGGTGGGACAGAAATGTGGGGGATGAGGGATTGTAGGTTGGTTGCTAAAGTTGGCACCCGAGTTTGAGAATTGTTGTTGTCTAAGAGACCTTAGCATGGCTTGGGATTTCATTTTTCCTGGTGGAGTCTTAGACCCTGCTCGGGGGTGACACACTATTGAAAGTTATGAGCAATCTGGTCTATGGCTAGAAGGAACATGGAAGATTTGCATGCAGTTGGTGTTTTTAAAACAACATATATCTATCCATTTAATGAGTATTATTGTGTTGTATAACATCTGTAATTATGTCAATTGCATTATGTTGTAATTATAATTACATGTTTTTCACTACACATGATGTGTTTATTTCTACTATTGAAATTGTATATGTATGCATGGATTATTGTGTGTTGTTATTATTTATCTTAACTTTGTTCATGTGCATAACTTATCAGTAAATTTAATGGTATCATAATTCATAATTTTGATGTGGCATTGCCCAACATGGAGCTGGGGATGCTACAAAGATCAACAAAATCCTTTAGGGAAATCATTGCATTAGTAAGTTATGGTTATGAATATATCCTAAGTTTCTTAAGTGGGTACAAAGGGGTTCCTTGAGTGCCATGTGTCATAAAAGGAACATGCATATTATATAAGAGGGATATTTAGTGTAATCCCCATAATTCATTCATTATTTCATTCCTTCATCATCCGTACCACGGAAGTGGACTCTACAACAATTCATGTACATGGGAGTTGTTTCTAGCCGGTGACTTGAAGAGGCGTGTTGTCAAGCCCATGGTTGAAGAAGCGTGTTGTCATGCTCTTGGTCTAAGAGGAGAGTTTTCAAGCCCGTGGTCAAAGAAGCGGGTTGCCAGGTCCGTGAGCATTCTCTCTAGGTGAGAGAACTATTGGGAATAAATTCCCAAGGTGCCAAGTGGCAACTACAGGGATCTAAGACTCCCTGTCTGGCTTGTTGTTGAAGCCTCGAAAGGGAAGTGGGGCAGCCAAGGGACTATTGAGTAGAGAAGGGGCACACTTCCTGAGGTGGGACTTTCATGTGGGGGATGAGGGACTGTAGGCTGGTTGCTAGAGTTGGCACATGAGTTTGAGAATTGTTGTTTTTTGAGAGACCTTAGCCTAGCTTAGTATTTTCTTTGCCCTGGTGGAGTCTTAGCCCCATCTTGAGGGTGACCCACTACTGAAAGTTATGAGCAGTGTGGTTTATAGCTGGGAGAAACGTGGAAGGTTTTCATTTAGTTGGTGTTTTTACCACAACAAATATGTGTTCATTTCATGAATATTATTCCATTGTATAACATCTATAATGATGTCAATTGCATTATGTTGTAATTATAATTACATGTTGTTTATTGCGCATGATGTGTTTATTTCTATTATTGAAATTGCATATGTATGCATGGATTATTGTGTGATGTTATTGGTCTACTTAATTTTGTTCATGTGCATAACTTATCAGTAAATTTAATGGTACCATAATTCGAAATTTTGATGTGGCATTTCCCAGCAGGGACCTGGGGATGCTAAAATGTGGTATCAAAGCCCAATTTTCTACAGTGAGCTTGCATGGGCCAATTAAAAGAGTGTAGAGGTGAGATTTGTAGAATTGCAAGTAAACTGTTTGACAAAATGTCAGGAAGAGTACGTTTGCAAAATGTTCGACAAAATTATTGTAGTAAAATTGGAGGAGATTTCATGGCTATTGGAAGAATGGAGCCTAGGCAATTAAAAGCCCTAATTTAAATCTTGTATTGGGAAAATTTGGGCATGTAATTGGTCGAATTTTGAATTTATAGTGCAACAATGGCAGAAACTGTAAATATTTCCCAATTCATGAATACATTGGAGTGGGATTCATACCCAGGAATGTCAACCAGCGGTGCACACAAGATTTGTTTTTCTGTAGAGGTTGAATTGACATTTATTTGGACAAAATTGGTTGAAATTATACATTTGCATAGAAACCATGGTGAAATTGGATGAAATTGGGAAAAACCCCAATTTCCCGCAACTAAATAATGGTAAATTCATAGTGAAAGAGTTCGATTTGAAAAAAAGCAGACCAACTTATATGTATAGAGTTTGTATAGGACGTATTAAGATCTATTAAATAGTTTCTATGGTGGCCCCAAAAATAATTTTTAAATTAAGAAATTTTGGGCATTTCAGAAAAATAGGAAATTTAGAAAATTTGGAAACATTTGAGTATTTTTCCATACATTGACGTCAGCATGATGTGGGGGCCACGTGTCAGTTGACGTGTACTTCCATGGTGGCGGGTACACGATGGAAATATCAAGTGAGAGGTGGAATGAGAAATATTTGTGAGAGACTGTCTCAGTCTGCCCTCACGATGTTGTGAGGGCAGACTGAGACAGTCTCTCACAAATATTTCTAAGGGGTACGCAATAAGGCAAGGTCCTTATTCCTTAGAAGCCCTTAGTCTCTCACAAGGTCGCCTGAATGGAGTATTGTCTCCAAGGGTTGGAGAACTACCAAAACTAGTCAAAAGGCGAGTGGCACCCTTGGAGCACAGAGTGCATCTTGAAGGGCATGTCGCATAGTTAAAATTTGAATCAAAGGTGAGTGACATCCTTGGAGCATGGTGTGCGTCTTGAAGGGCACGTAGCGGAATTTAAAAAAAATGAGTCAAATAATCTACGTGTCCTAGAAAATTTTGAGTGAATGTTAAACCTTGTAAAATCTTGAGCACTGCTGAATTAATTAATTGGTTAATTAATCAATTAAAGAATGAATTTATTAATCATAATCCCTAAGGGTCCAAGATCGTGCAATTTTTTTTTAAATAAGCCTAAGTCTAAGTTAGTGAGAAGACTAAAAACTAATTTTATAAATTAAATAATGAGGGGATGAAATAAATCAATTTAAGAAATCAATGAAAATAAAATAAATCTAAAAGAGTAAGTTAATACACATTGCAAGTAATTACCAAATTGGAATTTAAGGTAAAATTGGAATAAAGCCAAAGGAAAGGGTACACATAGAAAGGAATCTAGAGTCTAGTTAATAATAGTCTAACTAGGAGACGTTTCTTGTTTTAACTCAACTCTGTTTTAGAAAGACATCAATCATTAATTGGAAATAAAGGGAATAAAGGGAAAACTAGGAGTGATTTTAGGAGCTCTTTTAGGATGGGTGAGAGAATTTGACTTTTATTAAATT
Organism: Picea sitchensis; assembly: GCA_010110895.2. NCBI lineage: Eukaryota > Viridiplantae > Streptophyta > Pinopsida > Pinales > Pinaceae > Picea > Picea sitchensis. The sequence continues at coordinate 84,035 of SNQJ01S0069484.1, forward strand.
AAAATGTGGATTTAATTGTGCAAATTGGGGGAAAGGGTGACAAGTGTAAGGGGGAGATAATTCTAAATTATTTTAATTGAAAATTGAATTAATTGTGCAAGTGTGGAAAAAATTCTATAAAAGAAATGGTTGAGTTGAGAGAGGGAGAAGATTGGTTATGAGTAAGGTTATGCTACAAAAATTCTGATCGGTTTTACTTATGAGAGTTGGGATACCCATCTTGAGAGAGAGTGGTGGCTCTACCTTGCAAGGCGAGTTGGGAGATAGAGGAATTCTAGTTGTGTTTGTGCATGGTCCCTTTGCAGCTCGAGTGGCTAAGGGGGAAGAAGAGTACCCATACAATTGGCTAGGAGGTACCGGTAAAGTCCTTGGATTGGAAAGCTAAGGAGGAGGCACAAGTTCGAGCAGAGTCTTCATAAGTATCAATCCTCGTCAATGCCAGGTTATTGGTTACGATATTCCATCTTGTATTGATATTTTAAAGGTTTTATGAATATTGATTTTAATCCATGCTGAGGAAAATATGAATATTATGGAAATGTATTTTGTGCTCTAGATTGTGAAACACCAAGCTACACTAGAAAACACAGTCTCACTGAAAATTTAATAGCCCCAACCTTATCACCTCTACATATTTCCTCTTCCTGCAATATGGCATTTGATCTACCATGATATGTCCAATTCTGGGCTATGTGTGATAAAATCCTAGCAATTTATTAGTTAGACCCCAGATTAACCAAAAGAGATTTACTACAACTACACCTAATGTTAATCCAGGTTTTACCTATATAAGTTCCATAAATTTAGAACCTCTCTGGCCTGAAAAGATAATTTCCTACTAGAAATTGTGCTTGATGGTTCAAAGTAACACCGTACAAACATGATGTGTTGAAATTTAATTTATATTTTGTATATGTGAACAAAATCAATGCATGTTACTGAGATTGAGAACATCTAAAACAATTGCGATAGCCCAAGAATTTTATCCCATTAATAAATAATTTGACATTCTCTTATTGTAAGAGTTCAAGGACCAAAGTAATGGTTAAATTTTGACAGGTTTGTTAACGGAAGGCCATAGTCACTGCAAGGTCGCTGTGAATTTATACCACCTTTCAAGGCTCTGTTTCTCTGCATTTTTGAACAATTGCACAACAAATGTTCTCCATTACCTCTGCATTTTGAACAATCGCACATAAAATGTTCCCCATTACCTCGACGTTTTTGAACAAATCACACAAAAAAATTCCTCCATTACCTCGATGTTTTTGAACAAATCGCACAACAAATTGTCTCCGTTACATCTGCGTTTTTGAACAAATTGTACAACAAATTCTCTCCATTTAACCTCTCCTTTTTTTTTAACTAGGCCCAACATTGCAACCATTCATTCACCTCTGTGTCTTTAAAGCATTTTCCCAACGACTTACTCAACAACCGTCTTTGAGATTTTCCCTCAACGATTTTGTAAATGGTGTATCCTGTAAGATGTACTCCCTCAACGATTTTGTAAATGGTGTATCCTCTGATCTTTTCCCTCCGTGATTTTGTAAATGGTATATCCTATGATATTTTTCCCTCAACGATTTTTTAAATGGTGTATCCTCTGAGATTCATTTTATCAACGATTTCATAAAAGGTGTATCCCCTGCCATTTCCCTTGATCTCCTCTATGTAATGCACATAATTTTTTTTTCCAACATATGTGATTTTCTCCCTGCAATTTCCTTGTTTTCCTCTATGTTTTGCACATCAAAAATTTCCCAGCAAATGTGATTTCTTCCCTACTATTTTACATTTGATTTTCTCTGCGTTTTCCTACTTACAATCTACCCAACGGTTGGTTAATCTTTGAGCTCCTCCTATGGCGAAACTTTGTGTTTTTTTATGCTAGTACTTTCCTTGCGTGTGGAGGAATACCATGTGATTATCTACCATCTTTATTGGCATTTTTGTATGAAATTACTCACCCTTCATATGGAGGAATCCCATGCGATTTCCTACCATCTCTCTCCATGTTTTTGGTTTCTAAGAATACTTATCCATAGTGATTGTTATTATAATGATGAGACCTATGCAAGAAACATTTAATGGTTAAGTTAGTTTTTAAGAGCGCTTTATATTACTTTAATAAGAGGTACCACTAATTAAGTTGCTACATTAATAATCCATGTATCCCTCCTTATGTTGATCCCTTGTACCTACCACCCAATAGTAAGGAAAAATTGTTTACTCATAGGATTGATTGAAATTAAGTAATTACTTAATATAGGTTGTCTTTATTAAAATAAGTGGACTCTAGGAATTAAATACCAATGGAAACCCTTTTTCTTTGGAGGGTAATGCTCTCACTAGAATACTCTCACGCCATTAATACTGTGAATGCATGTTTGCTTTAGAAATATGTTTATTTTTGCACGATGAAAATTTGAGTTGATAATTATTTTGCGTCATGAATAAATGCAATGTATGATTGCGTATTCGATAAGTTTTCTTTGGTGCCATGGAATAAAACTATTGATTTCTCATATGCCTTGAACTTAATGTGATTGGATTTCTTGCACAATGAATAAACATAATGATTACTCTTATGCCCCTAATTATTTTGGCCCATGATTGTCTAGAAATTAGTTTACTCTTGTGCATTTATACAAGGTTGATTTAGGATTTCTGCAATCAATTTACTCTTGCGCCACTAAAAATGTTAACGAATAAATGATTGAGCGATTGATTTCCCTTGCGCCATGGATTATGTTGACGATTAAATAGTTATATTGTCTTGCACTATGGACTAATGATGATGCATAATGATTACTCTTTTAGATTACTCACGTGCACTGTAATATTGTTGATGTATGATTTCTAAGTGATTAGATTAATTGCGTGCATTGAATGATGTTGATTATGTTTAATTTGGTAATTAGATCACGTGCACACCTTGATAATAATGTTGATTTATTGTTGAATTTAGTAATTGATTATTGCACGCCTTGAAATAAAATAGATGTTTTCTTTTGCGCCATGGAAACAAAATAACGTAGATTACATTGCGCCTTAACTTATGTCATTATATGATTTATTTAGTAATTAAATTCTCTTACACCATGAAAAATAATGATGTTGATTGATTGAGCTAGTTGTTTTTCAACTTGATTGTGTTAGTGGGATGTAGACACCTCCTTATTCCTCAGAACAGTCGTCATCCCTAAGACATTAAATGGTCAAAATAAATCGGATGAATCTTGGGCTTGAGCGTTGCTCGTGTGTCTTGGAGGTCCTAACCTTGTAGGGTAGGCTGGGCGGGTAGTCATTTTAATATTCAGTATTTGGTTCATCATTGTTTATAAATTTATTCAGTTGATTGTGATATGCTGAACTGCACCGCTATTTATGTTTATGTGTCTCTATCCTGTATGTTGATGCATTGATTTTGTCGTTATTGATTACAATGATGAGTAGCTTGTAATGATTTTACTTATGATGTCATAGATTATGCGCTGCTATGAATTATGTGTTGACGTTAATTATCTAATGCAAAAAAAAAAAATTACCGTTTGTGCTTCTCTTTCCTAGTCTTAATGGAGGGGTGTTACATATGGTATCAGAGCGAGTTCAACCCTGCAACTGTTGATTGTAATGCCTTCCACTATATTATACACTTGATTAATAACTTAGAACTAATTAAAATTTTAACATGTCCATGTGGTAATCATGGTTAGAGAATGTCCCCGAGGTTCACGATGTGGTGCTAGGGGAGGAGGTGTGATGCTTCCACTAGCACCCACGCCAGAGGGGTCTAACCCCCAAGGATAAGAACAAGTCGTTGGGCATGAAAAGATTATTGTGGGGAATGCGGTTGGTCTGACAAGGTCCTTTTAGAGGATGTCAGAGGACTTGATTAATTTTCTAGATAAAGATGAGGCAAGGGTGCTTCTACCCAATGAGGGTTCGCATCGCGCTCCAGCTGGCAGTGGTAGCCTTCATGGAGAACTCGAGAAGGTTAAGTTTCCCGAGTTCATGGGTGCCACAGACAGATTTGCCTCCGAGGCATGGTTGGAGAACATGGAGATGTGCTTCACACTTCATGGTTACAACCTCCAACATGAATGTCCGCATGGCCATATTTTAGATGAAGGGGAGCGCTCTTCCTTGGTCAAAGACGCTCCTACCTTAACTAAACATGGTCGTCAAAGATGTGTTGTGGGAACTGTTCAAGGAGCGATTTCGGGAGAGGTACTTATCAGAGGAAGTCATTGAGAACCAACTCAATGAGTTCAATGCCTTACGATAGGGTGGTGGTACGATTCCGGAGTATGATGCCTAAATCATGGAGTTGCTTAGGTATGTTCCACATCTAAACACAAAGAAGTTAAAGGTCAACAAGTTTGAGTTCGTCCTTAACCTCAACCTTCATGCGAAAGTGAGGATCCTAATGCCTCAGATGTTGCATGATGCAGTCCAGTAGGCCCTCATAGCTGAGGAAGAGATGACCAACAAGGGGTCAAGGCAAGACTCTTGCAAGACAGACTCGACTGATGATGTCAGGTGCACAACAACATCATACACTAGCCAGACATACATCAAGGTAACGGGATACGTCATGAGGATCCACGTTCACGACGCCCCGATGACTGGATCCTCAGTGGGGAACTCTCTATAGAGGACCACCGCATCAACAACTACATCATCCGCAACAGTAGATGTTTAGGCCTATTCGGCATAACAGGCCAAGATCTAAAGCTACTAGGCCAGTAGCCTCTACTTTGGGGGCCAGGAGTACTAGACGAAGACCAAGTGTTGGACATGTGCAGAGCCACATGGACATGTGCAGAGCCACAAGTGAGACTTTCCGGTTGAAAAGGTCAGAGCATCCAGGCCAACAGGACACACTACAGTTGTATATTTTGGCAAGGCCCACAGGATTCATGCTGTGGTGAACAACTGCCAAGACGAGCACCAGACCACTGTGCTCGAGACGTCGGTATGATCGTCAATCAAACTCTTAGTATTTTGATAGATCCCAGTGCTACTGAGAGCTTCATTTCTGGTGCAGTGCTGAAAGGATTTATGGTAAAGGTAGTCGAACAGGATAATTTTAGATACGTAGAAATGGCTTCGTGTACCAAACAAAAGATATTGAAGGAAATGTTACAACTGTCATAGTAACCTAGAAGATTTTGTGATGAATTCCGACCTATACGTCATGATATTAGGATCTTATGACGTCATTATCAACATGGAATGGTTGGAATCACATGATGAGATACTCAACTCTAAGACGAAGCAGTTGAGTTGACCGTTGATGCGGGACATAGAAGAGTGATCATAGGAAGAAACCAGGGAGCATCCTTGAGGTTCATTTCTTCCCAATAGTTGCAGAAGAGAATGCACAAGGGATGTACGTTATATGAAATATTAGAGCTGAATGAATAGAGCGTGGTGGAAGGATTATAAAACCTTTCGGTAATATGATAGGTTGCGAACATGTTCCCAGAAGAGTTACCAGGTTTGCCGCCCGAAAGAGAGATGGAATTTACCATCGACTTGAAACCTGGAACTGAATCGATAGTAAGAATGCCTTATCGGATGTTGACCCCTGAGTTACAGGAGTTGTAAATGAAACTAAAAGAGTTGTTGGACCTAGGACTTATATGTTCAAGTGTGTTGCCTTGGGGTGAGCCTGTTATTTTCATATGGAAGAAGGATGGATCATGGAGACTCTGTATTGACTATCATCAATTGAACAAGGAAACAATCAAGAACCAATATCCATTGCCAAGAATAGAAGATTTGTTGACCAAATGAAGGGTGCGACTATGTTTTCAAAGATTGACTTGAGATCAGGATATCACCAGTTACGAATTAAAGAGGAAGATATTCCTAAGACAACATTCAAGATGAGGTTCAAACACTACGAGTTTACCGTTTTCCGTGGGGACGGACAAATGACTCAGGGTATTCAGGATATTGATGAATCGGGTGTTCCGCAAATGCTTGGAAAATTTATTTCAAGTATTCATTGATGACACATTGATACATTCTCAGACAATGGAGGAACTTGACAAGCATTTGCGCTTAGTATTATAGTGTTTACGGGAACACAAATTACTGGAAAATGTCGAAATGCTCTCGAGGATTCATTGATTAGGGCATGTTATATCCGGTGAATGAATCGTTGTGTATCTAGCGAGGATAGAGGTTATTATGGAATGTACTGCACCTACAAATGTACTAGGAGTACACATCTTTTGGTTTTGGAAGGATATTACTGACACTTCGTCGAAGGTTTTTTGAAGACAGCAAATCTGATCACGGAATTGTGGAAGGAAAAGAAGAAGTTGTATGGACCAATAAGTGTGTGGAAGCATTTCAAAGGATCAGTGGGATGTTGATGAAAACACTAATACCGAAATTCCCCTACATGGATAGGGATTTCTTGGTATGCACAGACGTGTCCAAGGAAGGTTTAGGTGGAGTATTGATGCAAGATGGTCAAGTGATCACCAACATCTCAAGGAAATTAAGAAAGCACGAGGAGAACTACGTGAAACATGATTTGATGTCATGTGCCATTATGTATTGCTGAAGAGTGTGGAGACACTATCTGATTGGACGAAAATTTGGACAAAAAAAACACAGAACATTGTGGATTGCAACACTTTTCACATAGAATGACTTGAATGCACGGCAAGGGTGTTGGTCATAATTACTTAGCAAATAGGACTTGAGATTAAGTACATTGAAGAAATGGTGAACATAGTGGAAGATGCATTGAGTTGGAGACCACACATATTTTCAGTGATACCTCTTCAAATGAATCTTCGAGAAGGGATTCTAGCTATATAGTTCGACGATGACTGGTATAAAGAGGTTAGGGAAAATATTGGAAAAGACACCATGATGGTACCAAGGTTTGAAGGTTATAATTTGGACAAAGATGGATTGTTGAGGCATAATGACCGGATTTATGTATTTCCTAACAACGAATGGAGAAGTTTGAACTTAAGTGAATCTCAAGGAGCAGTATACATTTATCATCCAGGAGTCATGAAAATGAGGGAATACCTTAAGCCCTTATTCTTCTGGAAGGGATGAAGGCAGACATAGTTACCTACGTGGTGAGGTGTCTAGAATGTCAGGGAGTGAAGGTTGAACATAGACATCCGACTAGATTACTACAACCTCATGTCATTCCAAAATCGAAATGGGAGGCCATTTTGATGGAATTTATTGTTGGATTGTCGCTGATGGCAAGGAGGAATGACTCGATTTTCTTTGTAGTTTATTCTCTAACGAAGAGTGCACATTTTATTCCTGTGTGTACGACGTATTAGGCACCAAACATAGCTAGAATTTTTTCAGCGAGATTGTGAGACTTCCTGGCATGCCAAAAAGAATAATATTTGATAGAGGATCGATGTTTACAAGACGATTTTGGACTAGTTCCCAAGAGGCCTTGGGAACACAACTAAAATTTAGTACAACATATCACCCTGAGACAGATGGACTAACAGGAAGAATGAACCAAATTTTAGAAGATATGTTGTGTTTGTATGCGTTGGACAAACATAAACGTTGGGAATATTTCTTTCCACTAGTAGATTTTTCTTGCACCAACAACTATTAAGGTACTGTTAAGATGGCACCATTGAGTTTCTTTACGGGTGACCGTGTTAGACACCTTGAGTTGGGATCGACTTGAGGATAGGGTCCTGGTGGGACCAGAAATGATTCAAGAAATGGAAGAACAATTGCAAATGATAGGACAAAGGATTAAATAAGCGCAAGATCGACAAAATAGTTATGTTGATGTGCATCACGTTGAACGCAACTATGAAGTTGGCGACCGAGTTTTCTTGTGAGTGAAACCGCAAAAGAGTTCTATTAAGTTTGGAAGGGGTGCTAAAATCTCTCCTATTTGTGTGGGGCCTTTCAAAGTTATGAAAAGGAAAGGACCAGTGGCCTATCGACTAGTCATGCCTCATTCTTGAGGAGTTTGCATGATGTTTTCTTGTATCTATTTGCAACTTTATGTTAGTGATCCTACACATAATATTTAAATGAATTCCTTGTAGTGTCGGACGAGGGTGCACTCACGGCGGAGCCAATCCGCATTATGGAACTTCACATTCGATAGCTATGTCATCGAACAGTCGATCAAGTCAAGGTCCAATGGAACAATTATAATCCACACTTGGATACCTGGAAGGACGCATATGATATGCGCCAACAATTTCCATATTTAATTGATAGTTAGACATATAGATCTTGTCAAATAGTTTATTTATTGCATTTATATACTGTACAACTTCGGGACGAAGTTTAAAACAAGAGGGGGTGTATGTAAAATGACGCAACACCCCTACCTTGGCAGGGTCTGCTTGGCCTCCCGGTCTATGGATCTTTAATTCCCCTGAGTCGAAGCTTCTCCTTTAGTTCCCATTGGAACCTTCATACACATATATCCACAGGTCTCCTTTTAGAATTTATGCCCATGCGAAAAATCACTAAGCACGAACCTCCTCTTCCATGTGACCACTAACGTGACCACAAACTCAACCTGAAAAGGCATTTCGGATTTCGCGACTTCACGGTTCCTATTACGAGTCCCCCTGACTCCTTCGATCCCCAAAACCCCGAAAAGGGATAACGAGTCTTTGGCTCCTCCCTTATGCCTCAACTATGTGACCTCCATTCATGTCCTGGGGCTTTACTTCTAAGTCCGTTGGGATTTCGCAGCTTATGAAGTTGCGATGCAACTCTTCCTCTTTTCCCAAAGTCTAAACTTGCCACTTCCTCTCCATAGATCAACGGTCTTGAACCTCCCACGAGCTGACGGTCTATATTTTGTTGGGGTTTCGAATATCGGGATTTCACAGCCCGAGATATACGGATCACTACTTCCTTCACACTTTGACTCCAGAAATGCCGAAATTCAAAATCACAAGATCAATATTTCTCGTTGGCCCAGATCTGGTGGCTACTAATTCTTCCGAGCTTGCAAGTGTTGAAAGACTCTCAGCCTTAATTTCTCCACAGATCTACTAGATCCAATGACCCACGGAATTTCGGTGATTCTCCCTCCAAGAATTTCAACCATCCGTTCAATTTCTTAATCACTCCTTGCCAAAGAACTTGGCGTCAACCCTCCTGAACTTGATTTTTGTGAGGTGACTTCAACTCTCGTCCTTCCTTCAAACTCTTCGAAGTCTCTATCCCTCCTGAGCTTATACTTTGCTTCAACCTCAAGGATTCTAAGGAATTCTTGCGTGCACTCCTTGTGGCCTCCACGATAATCACTGATTATCTGATGTCTCGTAACTTTGCACACTCCTTGCGACATAAATCCTCCAACCACTCACTTGGGTTGGAGAAGTCTAAGACTTTGACCTAGCTTGCACACACCTTGCACGACTTTGTGCTATACTTGAACTTTTTTTAGTATAAGAACAATGATATCTCTCCTGAGATTTTCTGAGATAAAAATCAGAACCTTGTCAATGCACTCCTTGCGGGAATTCTTAGGACGAGAAACAATTGAAACCCATACTCTTCCTCTCAACGAATTCATACATTCAACATGAAATCACGAGCATACATACACAACATTGAAAAAAATGCATAACATAGTATATACGCAACCTGTAAACATACCATTCAATAGATGCAAACAATATCCATGATACACCATGAAATTGGATCAAAGCATTCTTATATTAATTCAAGTTATTTTGTACATGGATTCAATAGCAACAACTATCTGCTTATACAACTTCTACAATCTCTGTTCTTCTCTGCTCTCTTGCTCTACTACTTCTAACTTACAATCTTACAATGAGAATAATGATACAATAAAATACATACGAGGGAGATTTCTCGATTTTTCCCTCCTACACTCCAAGCTATCTTATCGAATTAAAGATTAAAACTACTTTACATTTATTACATTAAATGCCACAATTGGTAGATGAGAGAAAACACTCAGGATCCGTGCTACAATCTCCAAATCATAAAAGCAAAAATATCTTTTCCAGATATTACATTAATGTTTCATCTTTTGAAATTCAAAATGTCTTCAAAATACGTGTTGGTGCATATCCAACTGTCTTCCACTTGCACTTTCTTGCGATGCTCCTGCATCATAAAATCCTGCTCTTGGGAGCACATATTATTGACTTTTTCTTTGAGGACACTTGCATGCAAGTGATCCGGTTTTAGTATATGGTTGTCTTTTTTGCTTATGGATTCTTATGATGATGTTGATGAATTATGATTTATTTTGTTTTGATGTATATGTATTGACAAATGCTATTGATGAGTTTCCCCTGAGTGTGCAGGACACTTGACAGATTAACGATGTTGATGGAATCAATGGACCTCCTTGGACTCCAAATTGAGTCAGGGAGTGGATTGTATTGGTTTGAGTATTTCATTTATGCATATGTGAAATATGATCAATTATATTATGATGTTGTTTATGGATCATTGACAATGTTTCGTTGATGGATGCATGTTGACGATTGCTTGATAATCTGACTCATGAGGTGTGGCGACATCCCTATCAAAGCCTACTAGCACTCCCACTGTGGCTCGAATTGTAGGTTAAAAATTACCTAGTTCAAGATACCCATGATGTCGTGAGGGAAGAATGAGACAGTTGCTCACGAATATTTCTAAGGGGCACACAATAAGGCAGGGTCCTTATTCCTT
>SNQJ01S0069484.1:94754-125456 GCA_010110895.2 Picea sitchensis
CAAAGACTCTGTTATTCTTGTCTTCATTGGCTTGTGCTTATTTGCAGATATTTCTCATAAACCTTGTGACGAAGCTTGGATTGCATTGGCGAAGTCGGATCTTCGATATTTAAAAGGTATGTCCTAGATCCATTTCTCATTTGATAATTGAAAGCTAAGGAAAGAGTAGTGTACTGTCTTGTTTTGTTATAGATCTAGGTGGATCTAGTGAGATTAGTTTATGTCCACATTTACTGATTTATCCGATAAAATTTTACCCTTGATTTTCTCTGCATTTTCCTACTTACAAACTACCTAGCAGTTGGTGAATCTTTGAGCTCCTCCTTTGGCGAAACTATGCGTTTTTGTATGCTAGTACTTACCTTGTGTGTGGAGTAATCCCATGCGATTATCTACCATTTGTATCGGTGTTTTTGTATGAAATTACTCACCATGTGTATGGAGGAATCCCATGCGAATTCCTACCATCTCTCTCCACGTTTTTGTTTTCTAAGAATACTTACCCATAGTGATTTTTATTATAATGATGAGACCTGTTCAAGAAACATTTAATGGTTAAGTTAGTTTTTAAGAATGCTTTATATTACTTTAATAAGAGGTACTTCTAATTAAGTTGCTACATTAATAATCCATGTATCCCTCCTTATGTTGATGCCTTGTACCTACCACCCAATAGTAAGGAAAAATGGTTTACTCGTAGCATTGATTGAAATTAAGTAATTACTTAATATAGGTTGTATTTATTAAAATAAGTGGACTATAGGAATTAAATACCACTGGAACCCCTTTTTCTTTGTTGGGTAATTCTTAGTATTTTCGTGTTCGATCTATTGGGTAACTAGAATACTCTCATGCCATTAATCGTGTGAATGTATGTTTGTTTTAGAAATATGTTTATTTTTTTTCCATGAAAATTTGAGTTGATAATTATGTTGTGCCATGAATAAATGCAATGTATGATTGTGTATTCGATAAGTTTTCTTTGGCGCCATGGAATACAACTATTGATTTCTCCTGCACCTTGAACTTAATGTGATTGGATTTCTTGTGCAATGAATAAACATAATGATTACTCTTACACCCTTAATTATGTTGGCCCATGATTGTCTAGAAATCAGTTTACTCTTGCACATTTATACAAGGTTGATTTAGGATTTTTGCAATCAATTTACTCTTGCGCCACTAAAAATGCTAATGAATAAATGATTGAGCGATTGATTTCCCTTGCACCATGGATTATGATGACAATTAAGTAGTTAGGTTGCCTTGTGCTATGGACTAATGATGATGCATAATGATTATGATTTTAGATTACTCGTGCGCGTTGTAATATTGTTGATGTATGATTCCTAAGTGATTAGATTAATTGTGCTCATTGAATGATGTTGATTATTTTTAATTCGGTAATTAGATCACACGAGCACCTTGATAATAATGTTGATTTAATGTTGAATTCAATAATTTATTATCACGTGCCTTGAAATAAAATAAATGTTTTCTTTTGCACAATGGAAATAAAATAAAGTAGATTACATTGTGCCTTAACTTATGTCGTTATATGATTGATTTAGTAATTAAATTCTCTTACGCCATGAACAATAATTATGTTGATTGATTGATCTAGTTGGTTTTCGACTTGATTGTGTTAGTGGGATGTAGACACCTCCTTGTTCCTCAGAACAGTCACCAGCCCTAAGACCTTAAATCGTCAAAATTAATTAGATGAATCCTGGGCTTGAGCATTGCTTATGTGTCCTGGAGGTCCTAACCTTGCAGGGTAGGTTGGGTGGGTAGTCATTTTAATATTCAGTATCTGGTTGATCATTGTTTGTAAATTTATTCAGTTGATTGTGATGTGTTGAATTGTGCCACTATTTATGTTTATGTGTTGTTATCCTTTATGTTGATGCATTTATTTTGTCGTTATTGATTACAATGATGAGTAGATTGTAATGATTTTAATTATGATGTCATATATATATTGAGCCATAAATGACATCCATGGAGCCAAATTAAAATTTTGGGCAGATTAAAAAAAATTAAGAGGGAATAGAAGGTACCTGTAGCATTGAGGGCCAAAAATATTGATTGGCTTGAAACTTCACCGGGTTGTATCTAGCATCCTAGAGCTCATATGAGGATGAATATTGGTCATATATTTCAAAATATGATTTTGAGGGAACCCATTTGAGATCCTGCCAAATTTCCAAAGGATCAAGAGCAAGGATTGTTATAGCAAGATTTGCCTCACCATTGCTATATTGCATAGAGGGCCTTCTTCCATTTCCCTATGCAGACTTGTCATCCCTTTTTGATGAATCCAGAGCTAAAAATATACATTTTTCCACATATATTCTCCCTATCAGTTATGCAAGATGTGTATACGCCTGCTGCTCCACTACAGCTCACGTACATCAGGATTTGTGCCAGAAAATAAAAAAATGAGGTTGGTTTTCCATGCCACGATAGGAGATCTCTGATCCTTGGCCTTCCATATACTCGAAATGTTCCAACTCAGCCCTTTAGTTGCATTCTAAAGGCTATAAAAGCACAATTTCGAGCTATGGGAAAGAGGAGAAAGAATTCAACTTTGAGAGAAAAGTTACTCTGGAGAAATTACTTCATATTGAGTCTACATCCCTTTGTCCCTGAAGTCTGAACATAGTGTTCAACCCCCAAGCTCTTTCCCTATTGTTGAGAGAACCTCATTGCCTCTTTCCTATGATCTTTCCTTTGGTGGAGGATCGAAGTGGTGGAGACCCAGTTGGAAGGAACTTGGTTGCTTGGTTTCAAACTGTGTTGACATGGAATTCTGTAATGTTGTCACTTCTACTGATCAATTATTAATAGAAATACTCCTTTCTCATCCTATTGGTATCTTGCAAATATATGATTATTATCCATGGGCGTGTTTTTAATGTTTATTAATGGATTATGCTATCTGATGTGCTAACCCCTTTTATATCATCACTATGTACTTTCTCTGCTTGTTTGTTGAGAACTTATTGCAAGTATAAATCTTTGGGTCAAAGTGCTCAATGGTGGAACATCATCAAACATTGGATCGAGGTAGGCCTCTTTCTTATATTGCACATTAGTCTATATAGCATATGTTGGAATTGAGTTGATTTCTGCAGTCATACCTGTCTTTTGTTGTTTACCCTTGGTCATAGAGAGTTTTTCCCTTGTAACAAGGATGCATAAGCTCAGTTTAAAAAATTGCACCTGTTTGAAGAGGTTTTTGGGTAATATTCAAATGGCTATAACTTTCTACTCAAAACACAAAATTGGGCAAGAAAGAAATCATTGGAAAGGTATTGGACCAAGGAGTCCATGAGATCACCCAGAATTGTGAGATGAGTAAAATAATTTACAGGAAGTCAGAAAGAATATTCTACTGACCATAAAGCGGAAAATTTGTGCATATGTACGAACATGATATATTGTGGTTGTATGCTTTCTTTAACCAGAATTTCTTAGAATTGTTATCTTATATAATAAATGTGTGGAAAGCAGAGATAAGGTTGATGATAAAAAATAACAAATTTTCTTTATCAAAATGGTATTTTCAGCTATGAGGAACAGGGTAGGGTCAGTTCTTCAAAATGTGGAATGATTGCTTGAGGAAGCTAGCAGTTGAAGATGGCCATACTCAATGAGTAATATAGAAGAATTCCAATGGAAATATGATCTAAAAAAGAAATTCCAGCTGGAAAATATACATACCCATTTGTAGGTGTTAAGTAGGCAATCTCATCTACAGTTTATGTTAATGCATGTAAAATGGGTACAAATGGAGATGCAAAGAATAGGCTCATGAAAGGTGGTTAGACAATGGGTGAAAGGATTTAAACCTTGGTTAAAGATGAAAATAGGTACTCAAGGAAAGGGTGTTATGACAAGAATCTCTCACAAGATGATCAAAGGTCAATATTGAAGAATGTTAAGGTATGATTCCAGGTGCAGCCATGAAGGCTTGGGTATCCACTACAAAAAAAAATCCCCTCATGTTAATCAGAATTCTCGGTGGAATATGGTGGTAAGAGTAGACCATTAGTGGATGAAGTAATGAAGTTCCATTGACTTTGGAGGATACCCATGTATAGAAAAAAAAATAAGTACTTTATGGGAAGAACTGTTCAAAAAGGAATGGTAAGTCCAGGTGCTAGTGTACTGATAAAAAGGGACCTAATATATACATGGAGATAGAGTGCATCATCTCCAGGGATTGGATATGAAACTATGGAGTAGTGATTCCCTTATGGTTTTTAGAGTGCGTAGTGGAAGCATGGTATGAAGGTAACCACTTCAAAAGTCAAGAAATGAAGTTGCATATAAGTTAGAAGGTGCCAATAGATGTATAAATCCATACATTATGTGTAGATTGGATCCAGAAGAATGTAATCAGGTTTCAAGAAGGGTTTTCCATAAAGGGAAGAAATATTCTAAGGTGGAGTCAAGCCCCTAAACATCTTAAGTTAATGGAAAAAGAAATAATGAGGTGCATATCAAGATCAAAAGGGTACATGGAAACACTCCATGAGGGATGAAAACAATAGAAGAGGATTGTTGATGTATTCAAAAAGTGTTGAAGGTATTTCCCAAGTAGCATGGAGATATCAAGTCAAGAGGAATGTAAACAAGAAAAAGAAGTTCTTGAGGGGAAATCAATAGGGGACCACGGGGAAGAAAATAATTCTATGCTTAGTATAGAATGCAAAAGAGATGGTACCTAAAACGAATCCATGTCAAGAGGAAAAGAATCATGGGTGACTTTCCAGGGGTTGGAAGTATCGCTGGAATTTATGATGGAAATTAAAATCAATGTTAATTATTTCTAGTTAATTCTATGCAGCTGGAGAAGAAGACATATGTGCATCATTATAACATGTGGGAAATTGACTATTGAAGTCAAGTTGAAACCTGATGGGTCAGGAAAGGATAAAGTGATGGTTCAAGAAACTACAAGTGTTGAAGTGTTCAATCAAGGAAAGGCTGAAGCAATTTGGTCCAGAAATTGAGTAATGCTGAAATTTAATATCAACATAGTATTTGGTTGGAAATGTAAAAGTAGCCAAGAGTGATCAGACTAGAAAAGTACTCAGGATAGAACGAATCATGTACAATGATTTCAACAAGAGTAAAAATGGTTACAAGAACTCAACAAGACTTGATATAGCCAAGTGTTAGCACATAAACATGTCAAAGCCTTGTGAGTTGTGGTTTCTACCTAGGTCTATAAGAATTGCCTATTTTTCCTCCTTTTATAGACCTGATCTTAAGTTTACCTCTAAACTTGTATTTTTTAGTGTTTTCCTTCATCTGTTTGATTGACCCATTCTCCTTGTTGGCTCGTCTGAGAAATATCAACCCTTATCCTTTATGTTTTCCCTAAGGTCGATCCCTTCTCCTTTTTCCTTGTCGCTGGTCCTTATGTTTTCTTGAGCCCTCAGCCAGTCATCCAAGTAATTGTTTGTAGGCCACAACATTGAGAGTGGTTTAATAGGGACTCAAATCAAGCGAGCGAGTAAGTTAAATCTTCAACGAAGGAAAGCGATCATGGGAATCGGGAGTTCAAACATTGTAAAATTGTTCAGCAAGAATCGCAAAGTCCCGATTCAAAGAAAATTAAATCTAGGTCATTCGATCATGAAGAGTCGAGGGATGTTGATATGACATTGACAATTTTTGGAGGACCAGGAATCGGGAGTTCGGGGTTCTGATCGTAAAGTGCATCCATAGCCCGAAATCCCGAGACCAGAAAATCCAATGGTTAAATATGATCTTTCCAAATTAAAGGACGCGTGGCACCGAATTAGCAAAGATCCCAATTTTGCAGATCAGGTTTCGAAAGTGGAACATGGTGCGAGATTCGCTTAACGCGAGATCGTGAAACGCCCAAGAATTTAACCTGCAGTCTCAACACTTGGTCACGAGGGGAGAAGGCCTAGAGAGAGAAGCCAACGCTCATCGCATAGCTAGTGTTTCATGTTGTTAGGGAATGGATCGTGGCTGTCCATTTTGAAGCAAGACCAACCGCCAATCTCAAAGGCGGTATCGCGATTTCGGGTATCGCGATGTTGGAATCAAGTGGGAGTGAGAAATACCTAAAGGAAAAGTCTCGATGGTGCCTTTGAATGAAAGCTCCAAGTTGTGGCCCAAGGTCACGTGCAGGATTGGAGAAATGTAGGGAAGTTGCGCCAAAGGGGCCGAGAGCACCTGTGTTGAATGCAGAAGGAAAGAGGCATAGCCCAAGGCACCAAGATCATTTTGAAAAATTCATGGGCACCGCCTAGGGAATTCGTGGGTGTCAGACTCCATCCCGATCCTGATGCAATTAGTTAATGGAAATAGGGGAAGGTAGTTAAAACTTCGTTTCATCCCATAAATGGAAAGCATGGAAGCGTCGACCGTGGAGGCAAGCTATCAACCCAAGGTCTCCCTGGAAATGAATTTTGCTGCAAGGCCCATACTAATCTGAGATCACGTCTAAAATAAGAATGTAAGTACAATCTGATAGGAGAAGACGAAGATGCCAAGCCTTGAATACAGTGATCAGAGCGCGCTTCTGCAGGGAGCAAGTTGCTTTGAGTATATATACTTAGTTTTTATATTTTGTAAGGGTCAATGGTAGAGAAAATATCCCGAATTGTAAAGTTTTAATGAACTCTTCAGTTATCTGGTTATGCATATGCATTTAAGAATTCTTGTTTAATGATAGTCATCTTTCTTACTCACTCTTGTTTCCCTCTGATGATAAAAGAGTTCATGATTGACTGATTCACTTGAATTATTGTAACTACATTATGATGAAAGTTTTATTAGAGTGTTGTTATAGTTCCTTTCAGCTTCTTTGAGATTTGAATTCAAGAATTTCTTGTGTTTAAATTGTTCCTCCTTGAGCTACTGAGAGACTTGATTTCCTCGGCATATCTCTACATTTTCTCACCAAATTCTTTGTCCTACTCGCCCTTACTACAACTTACTGTCTGAAGTTAAAATAAGACCTCACCTGCTCATGCATATCAGTCCAGTTTTCTAAGTTAAGACAATATTTTCTTGAGACTGCACCCATTTGAAATTTTTATAACCAACCTGTGACATAAAACTTTGATGGGTATCAGGCTTGCCTTTCCCACAATCTGAAGGGAAACTTCTAGTGCTAACATTTCTGGCACTATTGCCAGGGATGAAATTGAATATTTTCCCTAGGATTGAATGACAAAGCTGACTAATTCTGAAGGTGCATCATAACTCAGTACATCAAATATTGCTATTGTGCACCTGGTGACTCCACTAGGGTGACTCCATTGATGTGAATATACTGGCGACTCCACTGTTTCAACTGTGGCTTCTAGAGGTAGACACACGAGGTCCACTCTGCAGTTGCCCTTAGATACACCTGAGACTGACCCAAAAAAAATTGTCAGAAAGGGGAAGAACCTTCGAGAAAGTACTTCTACTGTTGAACCATGTATTTCTGATGATTTTTACCCTCCTCCTTTAGAAGCTCCAATATCTACTTCCCATTTTCCTATTATACCTTCTGTTGGAGTTTCCCGAAGTTTAAAGTTCGGGAGTGTTCATGTTGAGTTTTCTCCTCTCAGTTTTGGATTGGAGGGAGAAATCTTTGTCACTCCCCTCTCCCCTAAAGTTGTACCTTGTTCTAGACCCAAGACCTCAGAATATTTTCCCACTCTAGGTTTTATTACTCCTCCTCCTATTAGAGTTACTTATTCTACAGAAAGGGAAACCTCTTTTCCTTCAAGCCCTTTGGCCTTTTCTCCAAATCCTCTGTTGTTTCCCTTTCCTCCTGGAAGCTCAGTTCTAGTCTCCCTAGTCCGAACCCCTTCTCCTCCTAGTTCTTCTCCACCTCATATCCCGATGGCGGGCACTAATCCCCCTAGAAACAAAATGGATGCCATAGTAGCTGCAATATATGCCCATCTAGTCTTACCTCAGCCCATGAATTCTCTCCCTGCCAGAGATTACAAGAAGTATATGCACAAATTCACTGGAGAGGAAGACATAACTATTGAAGAACACCTTGCCACCTTCTATAGTTATGCATACAATCTGAACATTGAAAACAAAGATGTCTGAATGAGAGTCTTTGTCCAGAGCCTTGATGGTGATGTTAGGAAATGGTTTAGGGGATTGACCCCTAGATCTATTGTTGGGATTGAAGCTCTAGATGATGTTTTCTTGAGGCAATGAGGGGATAAAAAATATTTTATGTATTATATCACAAATTTTGTGTCCTTAAAGAGAAAAGAGGGAGAATCTGTCTCTGACTTCTCCAAAAGATTAATCAAAATGTACAATAAGATCCCTACTGAGATAAAGCCTACAGAAGCCTCTACCAAAATCACTTATTCTAGTGCTTTTGACCCCGATTTCTGCATCTTGCCTAGAGAAAGAAGAGCTACTTCATTTGATACTATGTAAGATGCAGCCCTGGAAGTAGAATCCAATGTATTGGCAATTGACAGGCTTAGGAGCAAGGCTGATAGAGACATACCAAGGAAGAGATATAAAGCCTCCACCTCTGGTTCCTCTGTTTCTCCCCCTCAAATGGATGAAGTAACCAAGTTACTTAAATCACTTTCAACTAGAATGGAAAAATTGGAAGTAGAGGGGAAGATGATGTACAAAAATCCTCAAAATGTTGATAACAAAGGCAAATTCAGGAGGCCGAATAACAATGCTCCTTAGATTATGCCAAGGGAACAAAGGAACAAAGATAGGGATGATCATAAAATCCAAACCCCTCTTCAAAATAACCTTGTTGCTGATGAAGAAAGGGAAGAAGAAGAGCTTGACCCTGAAGTCCATTGTATTGGAGGCATCTCCCCTTTTCCAAATCTAACTCAATATGCATATGAGGAATACCTCATGAACAGTTAAATAAATGAGTTGAGTAGAGGGGAGAAAGAAAATAGTGGTCCCAACAAATACAACCTCAGGTCTAAGAAGAAAGAAGGGAAGTCTGACATTCCTGGTCATCCTTCCAGAGAAGAGAAGCCTGCTAAAGATGCAACAAACACCAACAAGGAAAGGAAAGCTCAGAATCCCTCACCAGTAGCCAAAGACCCTGTCCTAGAGGTGAGAGAAATTCTCAAGCCCCCTTCTTCCTTTAGTTTCAAGCATGAAATCCAAAACATCATGCCATCCCACAGAATCAGTAAAAATCCAAGACGAAAAGCCAAAAATAATCTTAGGTCCTATGGTAGAAGATAGAGATGATTCATACCCTCCCTTCTACACATCACTAAACACACATGACAAGGTGTTGCATAATTTTCTGATGGACTCAGGGGCATCTCATAATCTCATGCCCAAAACTATCATGGAATAACTCGAATTGGAAATCACAAAATCTTATCATGATTTTTATTCTTTTGATTCAAGGAGGGTACAATGTCCTGGGGTCATCAAAGACCTTGTGGTGACCTTGTTTCAGCTACCCATGAAAAGTGTGGTCATGGATATTGTGGTGGCTGATGTTCCTCCCAAGTTCGGGATGTTGTTGTCAAGATATTGGATTAAAAGACTTGGGGGAATGTTGCAGATGGACCTGACATATGCTACCATTCCAGTGTTTGGAGGGGAGCATAGAAGACTGTACACATAATCTCAGTTGGCCTATATTATTAGTGATTAAGAAGACCCCACAAATAATCCTATATTTTCAATCGACACTGATTTTGGATCTAGTTTGTTACAACTCATTGATACTCCTGAAACTCCTCTTGAAATCAGAAAGGAACCCATTTCTTCTCATGAAATACCTCCACCAACTACTTCTATGTTCAAGATGTTCTTCGACAAAGCCTCTTCTAGGGAAGGTGTTGGTGTTGGAGTAGCCTTTGTTTCCCCTACTCGAGAAACCATGTCTCTGTCATACAAATTAGAATTTGAAACCACCAATAATGTGGTAGAATATGAAGATCTTACATTGAGTTTGAGGGCTGCCAAAGACATGGGAATCAAAGATATCTATGTTTGGGGATGTCAATATGGTTGTAAATAATGTCAGAAAGCTTTACCAAGCCCAGCATCTAAGGCTTAGATCTTATAGGAATGAAGTGTGAGATTTGATCAACAACTTTTTCTGGCATTTCAACATTTCATTTGTTCCCAGAGAAGAGAATGTCATGGCAGATTCTATGGCTGTCTCAGCAAGCCAGTTTAGGATCCCACTGCCACCTAAGCTCAAGTGTGATGTTGAGATTGGATATAGGCCCTTTGTACCTGATAATATCAAGCATTGGAAGGTGTTCGAGGATGATATTGAAATCAAAATATTTCTTGAGTCAGTTGATGAGTTCTCTGCATTACACATTGATCAAGATCATGACTCCAAGGGTGACCCTCCCCCTAAAGTATTTTTGAATAAAATTGCTAATCACCATATTGTTCAACTGCCTATCAATCACATTCCAAAGTGACTAGTTCCTTTGGAAATATTGTTCGATGGGAAAGATGTGGTAGTAAAGCTTAAAGGTTTAGCCGAGAATGTTGATGTCGCTAAGTGAAACATTGGTACAGAGGAGGATCCCATGTTTGTTAAATTGCCAAGCATCCTGTCAAAGGAGTAGAGGGCCAAGTATGCTAATTTATTGAAGGAATTCGCTGATGTGTTTTCTTGGACCTATGAATACCTCAGGACGTATGACACCAACATTATTGAGCATAAGATTCCACTGAAAGAGGAGGCCAAACCATTTAGGAAGAAATTAAGACAAATTAATCCCAAGATGCTACCTATCATGGAGAGAGAGGTAAAGAAGCTGTTGGATGTCCAGATCATCATGCCTATGAGATATTCAGAGTGGGTGGCCAACCTGGTCCTGGTGAGAAAGAAGAGTGGGAAAATCAAACTGTGTGTCAATTTCAAGAACCTAAACAGAATCTCAAAGAAAGACAATTACCCCTTTCCGAAAATGGAACACATATTACAAAGGGTAACCAACACATCAAGGATATCCATGATTGACGGATTTTCAAGATACAATCATATCTCAGTCCTGCCTGAGGACAGAGAAAAAATAGCCTTCACCACTCTGTGGGGAACAATCATATATGCCAAAATGCCCTTTGGATTGATGAATGCAGGGGAAACATTTTAGAGAGCCCTGTATATCGCTTTCATTGGAGAAAAGGACAATTTTGTGGTCATCTATCTGAATGACATTACAGTTTTCTCCATATCAGTTAGAGAGCACTGTGAGCATTTAAAAAGGGTTTTCCTAAAATGCAGGAAGTTCGCTCTCTCCTTAAATCCCAAGAAGTATTTGTTTTCCCTAAAGGAGGGAAAATTATTGGGGCACATAGTATCAGCTGAAGGGGTTAGGTTCGATCCCAATAGGGAAAAAGATAGTCAATCCTTGTCACTTCCTAGATCCAAAAAAGAAGTTCATTCCTTTCTAGGTAAAATCAATTTCCTGAGAAGGTTTGTTTCAAATTTCGTTGAATTGGTGAAGCATATCACAACCATGCTCAAGAAGGGTAAGGAAGTGATATGGACTACCGAGACTAGAGAATCCTTCAACCAAATTAAAAAGGCATTGACTGAGGCACCTGTGCTTATCAGTCCTGATTATTCCAAGGATTTTCTGATTTTTTCCTTTGCTTCATTCGATACGTTAGCAGTTGTTTTGTTGCAGAATAATGTTGAAGGGATAGAGCATCCTATCTCCTTTTTCAACAAAGCATTGAGGGATGCAGAGGTTAGATATGACATCATGGAGAAGTAGGTCTATTCCTTGGTGAAATCTCTCAAATATTTCAGAGTCTATGTTTTTCATTCGAAGATCATTTCATATGTTCCTTCAGCTTTTGTGAAGGACATTCTCATTCATCCCAACATAGATGACAGAAGGAGAAAGTGGATTTCCAAAATCATAGAGTTTGATCTGGAAATAAAAAACACCAAGCTAGTCAAAGCCCATGGTTTAGCCAAGTTTTTGGCTGAATCTAATTGCAAATCCCTGGGGGTTAACTTCATCAACACTTGCTCAGAAAATCAGTAGGCTCAGTTCTCTGATAGCAGTCCTCAGGACAATCTTTGATTAGCACAATGCCCCTGGTACAAAGATATTATATTCCTTATGCAGGAGTTGCAACCTCCAGATGGTATGGGAAAGAGTAAGGCAAGAGATTTAAATCTCAAAGAAATTAGATATTGCCTTATTGACCAGGTCTTATATTGGAAAGACCCTCTAGGAGTGCTTATGACATGTCTAAACCCATAGGTGGCCCAAAATATTATATTTGAGTTCCATGAAAGCCTATGTGGGGGACATCATTTCTGGAAAACCACCGCCTACAAAATTCTTAGGGTTGGGTACTATTGGCCTACTTTATTCACTGATATCTGTGAGAAATTCAGGGCTTGTATCAAATGTCAGAAATTTTTTGGAAAGCTACAACTCAAGTCTCTGCCATTGAAGCCTATGCTAGCTTCATGACCCTTTCAACAGTGGGGTCTGGATTTTATCGGGGAGATTCATCCTCCTTCAAGTGGTCAACACAGATGGATCCTAACTGCAACAGATTATTTCACCAAATGGATAGAGGCTATCCCCACAAGGAATGCTTCTCATAAGGCGATCATTGATTTTTTGGAGGATATTATAGTAAGGTTTGATTGCCCGACCAAAATCGTAACTGACAACGCTGCATCCTTCAAAGATGAACCATTGATCAGTTTTTGTGAGCAATTCAGAATTTCACTAATTCACTCTACCCCCTATTATCCCCAAGGAAATGGATTAGCGGAATCCTCTAACAAAAGCCTGGTAAAGATCATCTAAATATTGCTAGAGGATAACAAGAAAGCATGGGATTCAAAGCTCAAATTTGCTCTGTGGGCTGATAGAGTGACAACAAAGTGGTCCTTGGGCATCTCTCCTTTCCAGTGTGTATATGGTATTGAAGCAGTGTTTCCTTCTTAGCTCGCCCTGCCGGTGGTGAAGTTCTTCCAAGACTGTCAGGAAGAGCCTGATGACATGATAACGAGGATATATCAGCTGGTCGAGGTGCAATAGACCAGAGAGCATATGATAGACAAAGAACAGGATCGTCAGTGAAGGATCAAGGAGGCTTTTGACAGGAAAGAAAGAAAAGAGGATTTCCAATTGGGAGATCTAGTGCTCAAATGGGATGCACATAGGAAAGACAAGGGCAAGCATGGAAAATTTGAATCCCTTTGGATCGGCCCCTTCAAAATCTTTGAAGCATTTCCAAACAAAACTTACAGGTTGCAGAATCTAGAAGATGATGAATTTTTTGGTAGCCCTGTATATAGGCACTTCCTAAAAAAGCTTTTTGTTTGAAGCCGCAATTAGCTTCCCACCATTGTAAATGCCATCTCTATTTTTATTTTTATGTTAGTTTTAATAGGAGACTCCATAACCCAAAGCAAGGCACTGGAGCTGCACGTTCTTGGAAGCTCGAAGGGAGAATGCCATCCCTTGTGGAGCCAATGTTAGCACATAAAATTGTCAAAGCCTTGTGAGTTGTGGCTTCTACCTAAGTCTCTAAGAATTTCCTTTTTTTCCTCCTTTTATAGACCTGATCTTAAGTTTACCTCTAAACTTGTAGTTTTCAGTGTTTGCCTTCATCCGTTTGATTGACTTGTTCTCCTTGTCAGCTCGTCTGAGAAATATCAGACCTTAGCCTTTATGTTTTCCCTAAGGTTGATCGCTTCTCCTTTTTCCTTGTCGTTGATCCTTCTGTTTTCCTGAGCCCTCAGCCAGTCATCCAAGTAATTGTTTGCAGGACGTAGCATTGAGAGTGGTTTAATATGGACTCAAATCAAGCGAGAGAGCAAGTTCAGTATTCAACAAAGGCAAGAGAGCGCAGGAATCAAGAGTTCAAACATTGTAAAACTATTCAACAAGGATCGTGAAGTCCCGATTTGTAGAAAAGTAAATCTGGGTCATCCGATCATGAAGAGTTGAGGATCGTTTATCTGACATCGGTGATTTTTGGAGGATCGAGAATTAGGAGTTTGGGGTTCTCATCATTAAGTGCATCGATAGCCTGAAATGCCTAGACCCGAAAAGTCGATGGTTAAATCTGAGTTGTCCAAATTAAAGGATGCATGGCACCGGATCAACAAAGATCGCAATTTTGCAGATCGGGTTTTGAAAGTGGAATATGGTGCGACATCCCCGAAATGCGAGATCGTGAAACACCCAATAATTTAGCCCGTGATCTCAACACTTGGTCACGAGGGGAGAAGGCCCAGAGAGAGGGGTCAATGCTCATCACATATCCGGTGTTTCGTGTTGTCAGGGAATGGATCATGGCCATCCATTTTGAAGCAATACCAACCACCAATCTCAAAGGTCGTATTGCAATTTCGGGTATCGCAATGCTGGAATCAAGTGGGAGTGAAAACTCCCGAAAGGCAAAGTCTCGATGGCGCCTTTGAATGAAAGCTCCAGGTCATGGCCCACGATCATGCGCAGGATTGGAGCGATGTAGGGAAGCCGTGCCAAAGGGGTTGAGAGTGCCTATGTTGAATGCAGAAGGAAAGCAGCATAGCCCGAGGCGTCGAGATCGTTTTGAAAAAGTCATGGGCACTGCCTGGGGCATTTATGCGTGTTAGACTCCATCCCAATCCTGATGTGGTTAGTTAAAGGAAATAGGGGAAGGTAGTTGAAACTTTGTTTCACCCCGTAAATGGAAAGCATAGAAGCGTCAGCCATGGAGGCAGGTTGTCAACCCAAGGTCTCCTTGACAATGAATTTTCCTGCAAGGCCCATACTAATCTGAGATCGTGTCTGACAGAAAAATGTAAGTACAGTCTAACAGGATAAGACAAAGATGCCAAGCCTTGAATACAGTGATCAGAGCGTGCTTCTGTAGGGAGCAAGTTTCTTTGAGTATATATACTCAATTTTTATATTTTGTAAGGGTCGATGGTAGAGAAAAGCTCCCGAATTTTAAATTTTTAATGAACTCTCTGGTTAAATGGTTATGCATATGCATTTAAGAATTCTTGTTTAATGACAATCAACTTTCTTACTCACTTTTGTTTCCCTCTAATGTTAAAAGAGTTCATGATTGACTGATTCACTTGAATTATTGTGATTGCATTATGATGAAAGTTTGATTATAGTGTTGCTATAGTTCCTTTCAGCTTATTTGAGATTTGAATTCGAGAAGTTCTTGTGTTTAAATTGTTCCTCCTTGAGCTGCTGAGAGACTTGATGTCCTTAGCATATCTCTACATTTTCTCACCAAAGTCTTCCTGCTACTCACCCTTACTACAACTTACTGTCTGAAGTTAAAATAAGACCTCACCTGCTCATGCATATCAGTCTGGTTTTCTGAGTTAAGATGATCTTTTCTTGAGATTGTGCCCATTTGACCCTTTTATAACCAACCTATGACATAAAACTATGATGGGTATCGGGATTGCCTTTCCCGCAATCTGAAGGGCAACTTCCGATGCTAAAACCAAGAAAAAAAAGGAAAAATGGTATAGGAAGAAAGAGGTTGTTGCAATCACTGTAGAAATAATTATGTTATGGCTTGTTGGAAAACCATACATAGCATAGGAAAATGAAATGCATATGCATTTATGAGCATGCTAGTGATGCATTATTAGTGCCTATAGATATGTTTTAATGAATGCAGATTTGTTAATATATATATATATATATATATATAACATGTTAAGACTAGGATTAGTCTATTGTTGTATTTATGAATATGAAAGTTGCTAATGATGGATGTTGTGTCAGGGAGGAGGGAATTAATTCATGGTTGCAAGTGTTGCTAATGATGTTGTTGCATATGGAAGGAAGCAACAAAAATACTATTGAGGCATGGGAGCTTCTATTGTTATTGGCTAATTAGGTAGCATCGAATTTATTTAATAAAAACTATGCAGGTATGTATTTTCTGAATTTATGTTGCATAATTGTTGAAGGGAATTTAGGTAAGAATTCCATCAGCTAGAGTTTATTTTATAAAATTGCATTATTATATAATTGGATGCATTCATGGACCTAAGGTCCCACTAGGTGTTGTAAAGGCTGGAGGCCTATAATAATTATAATTTTTTTTAGATTTGGAATGTATACAAATGACTTAGTAGCATGTCATGTTATATTGGTTATGAGATAATAACCAAAGCAATAAAGGGTATGACCATGTTGTAGGAATGAATTTCAGTAAAGCTAGTCATGTATGAGGCCATGACATGGCTGGATATGGAAAGGCCTTAGTTCCACACAAGTATCCAAGGAAAACTTCCTACTTTAGCCAAGGTTTGGACTGCAATCTTTTTGCTAACACTAAAGAGAACCATAGAGTTCTATTCTTGGTGCAGCGTTCAGGTTGAAAAATAAGGCATCCAAATAGTTGAGCAAACAATAGGAAGTGTATGGATGATGTATCAAAGCATTGGCCATACCTTCCAATTCACCATGGTGGGATACATGACTTAGATAAATGGCATCATGAAATCAATACAAAGGTGGATTGAATATATATGCATGAAGAGTTACACTCATGCATAGTGTGTAAGTGGTAGAGTTACACCTATGCACAATAAAATTGTTATGCTTGAATGCATTCGTTGAATGAATTTTTTTGAATGCATGCATATATTTTATTTAACGAAAATGATTATGTTAACAACTGAAGTGTTACTATTATTACTAACTCTTGGAGTTGAGAACGTTTCATGGATTGTTAGACATTGCAACTGAAAAGTTGCAAGCTAAGTAGTCACATGAGTAGTGACTACAGGAAAATTGTGTTTAATAAATAGAGTAATAAAAATAATGATACTAAAAGAATTAAAATCTTAATGGATGGAAATTCCTATACAGAGAATGATAATTTCTTTCTACTTAACAAATTTATTTATATCTATGATTGAATTTTTAAGTGTAAACAAATTTGAAAATCATTTTGTGAGCCTTGTAAATATGACAATAGAATTATATGGTACATGAAATACTAATAAACTTCTTGGTTGAATACAACATGAAAATATTACATAGAAAATTGGTCTTCAGTATGGTGCAACTGAAATCCGTAAGAAGGATTACATCATACTATTGCAACAACCAAAAAATTATGAGATGGAATCTCATACAGGAAGAAACTTTGGATTTCCTTATGAAATATATTTGTTTCTAAATGAAAATTTTATAATATTGTCTCATAATGACTGTGTGTGTATGATACATACGAGATAATATTTATTGAAGCTAGCATGCCAAGGAAGAATAACTATTGATGGAGAAACTGGAGCCCTATACGTGTAGAACCTTGGTGGGTTCTGGTAACGACCTAGATCTCTCCTTGTGTGTGAAATCCTTCTCAATATGGATCACTAAAGGACTATGCAGTAGTGAAAGGATTCATGAGCCTAGAAGGGTGAGTGAAACAAGGAAGAGATAGCTCAAGAATTCTATAGAGGGATGATTTCTTTCCTGAGTAAGATTTGTGGAATAGAGCAACGAAATTTTAGTTGAAGTATGAAGACATGAATTTGGTGCTTGAAAAGAAGAACACCAGAAGGATAACAAGTTTCAATAGCAAATGCATGGAGATTTTTGAATGATTTTGAATGTACATTGCTATAATGCACTGAGGAAAATTCAAAAATAAGGGGGAGGGGAATGTAATACCCCAGGTTAATCCCTGGTGTAATTGTACATATGTTTTATAGGTTGGTGAGCTAGGATATTATAGGCCAGAATGCCTATGTGATTATTAGGATGGAGAGCCTAGATTTCTAAAAGGCCAACATGCCTATATTGTAATTTGTAATCATACTCATATATTAATAAAAGTACACCATTGCTACAGACCAAACCAACAAGAGATATGGGGGGATATAACTCCACTAGAAAGGGAAAGGGGGGGCTAAGAGACTAGGAAAGGGCTAAGCTAAGGGGGATTAAGCCCAATGGAATATTATATTAATGTTCCTTAAGGCTAAATTTATGGATATGAATATATCCTAAGTTTCTTAAGTGGGGACAAGGGGGTTCCTTGAGTGCCATGTGTCATAAAAGCCACATGCATATATAAGAGTGAGGTTTAGTGTAATCCTCATCATTCATTCATTATTTCATAATTTCATCATTTGTACGAGGGAAGTGGAATCTAAAACCATACATATTTGTGGGAGTTGTTTCTAGACGGTGACTTGAAGAGGTGGGTTGTCAAGCACGTCGTTGAAAAAGCATGTTTTCAGAAGTGTGGTCAAAGAGATGGGTTGTCAGGCCCATGGTCAAAGAAGTGGATTGTCAAGCCCATGAGAATTCTCTCCAGGTGAGAGAACTGTTGGGAATTAATTCCCAAGGTGCCAAGTTGTAGCTATAGGGCTCTAAGACTCCCTATTAGGCTTGTTACTAAAGCCCCGGAAGGGAAGTGGGTTAGCCAAGGGATTGTTGAGAAGAGAAGCTTGGGTTGGGATAGGAATGTGGGGGATGAGAGATTGTAGTTTGGTTGCTAGAGTTGGCAACTGAGTTTGAGAATTATTTTTTTCTGAGAGACCTTAGCATGGCTTAGGATTTCCTTTTCCCTAGTGGAGTCTTAGACCCAGCTCAGGGGTGACTCACTGTTGAAAGTTATGAGAAGTGTGGTATATGTATGGGAGGAACGTGGAATGTTTGCACGCAGTTGGTGTTTTTACCACACCATATATTTTTCCATTTAATGAGTATTATTATGTGGTATAACATATTTAATTATGTCAATTGAATTCTATTGTAATTATAATTACATGTTGTTTACTATGCATGATGTGTCTATTTCTATTATTGAAGTTGTATATGTATGCATGGATTATTGTGTGTTGTTATTTTTTTGCTTAACTCTGTTCATGTGAAGAACTTATCAATAAATTTAATGGTATCAAAATTCATAATTTTGATGTGTCATTGCACAATAGGGAGCTAGGGATGCTACAAAGATCAACAAAATCCTCCAGAGAAATCATTTTATTAGTAAGGCTCACGACGATGAAGAAGTGGGATTGAAACTAGTGAAATCAATCACATAGTATCAATCATCATCTCTAGGGATTGCACCTAGTCACCAAGACTTCCTAGGAGGTCTCTCGTCCCAAGACTCCTCTTCCTCAAGCATGCTTAATTGTGGATTTTCCCCCACAATCAAGTACACTTAGATTGCTACCCTATTTGTGTAACCTTAGCAGGTATTGTTCCTTATGAACTATTCAATTAAAGCTCCCTTCACTCTTTTATTTAAGCATCGAGGGGATTCGACAATCCAACATATGAGTTATCATTTTTAGGATTATCTATGTAGAGTAAGTCATTTATTTATGACCCATATCCATGAGTATTAGTCACAAATGACTAATTTATCATGATTTTGAATAGTCCACTTAGCACTCATTGCATCAGGTGATGCTCATAGGGGTAAAGAAGTGGGATTGAAATTGATGCTCACAGGGGTGAAGAAGTGGGATTGAAATTAAGGAAATGAATCACATAGCATCAATCATCACCTATGGGGCTTGCACTTGATAACTAAGACTTTCTATAGGTTTCCCATCCCAATATTCCTTTAGCTCAAGAGAATTTAATTGTGGATTTTTCCCCACAATCAATCCCACTTAGCTTGCTACCTCATTTGAAAAACCTTAGCAAGTATTGTGCCTTATGAACTATTCAGCTAAAGCTCCCTTCACTCTTTCATTTAAGCATCGAGGGGATTCCATAGTCCAACATATAAGATATAATTTTTGGGATGAATATTCATATAGTAAGTCGTTAATCTATGACCCATATCCATGAGTATTAGTTGCAACTAACCAATTTCTTATGGTTTTGAATAGCCCACTTAGCACTCATTACATCATGTGATTCTCACAAGGGTGAAGAAGTGGAATTGGAACTAGAAAAATGAATCACATAGCATCAATTATCACCTATGGGGCTTGCATATGGTAATCAAAAATAATCTTACTCAAGCATGTTTAACTGTGGAGTTTTCCCCACAATTAAGGCCACTTAGCTTGCTACCCCATTTGCAAAACCTTAGCAAGTATTGTGCCTTATGAAATATTTAGTTAGAGGTCTTGGGAAGTGATGATTGATACTATGTGATTCATTTTGATAGTTTCAATCACACTTCTTCACCCCTATGAACATCACCGGATGCAATGAGTGTAGTGAATTATTCAAAATCATGAGAAATTGGTCAATTGCAACTAATACTCATGGATATGGGTCATAGATTAATGACTTACTCTACATAGATAATCCCAAAAATGATATCTCATATGTTGTACTACATAAGCCCCTCAATGCTTAAATAAAAGAGTAAAGGGAGCTCTAATTGAATAGTTCATAAGGCACAATACTTGCTAAGGTTTTGAAAATTGAGTAGCGGGCTAAGTGGGCTTGATTGTGGGGAAATATTCATAGTTAAGTGTGCTTGAGTCAAAGGACTCTTGAGATGGGTGACCTCACAGGAATTCTTGGTTACTAGATGTAAGCCCAAAAGGTGATGATTGATGCTATGTGATTAATTTCACTAGTTTCAATCCCACTTCTTCACCCTTGTGAGCATCACCCAATGCAATGAGTATTAAGTGGAATATTCAAAATCATGAGAAATTGGTCAATTGTGACTCATAATCATGGATATGGGTCATATATTAATGACTTACTCTACATAAATAATCCTAAAAATTATATCTCATATGTTGGACTGCGGAAGTCCCCCGATGCTTAAATAAAAGAGTGACGAGAGCTCTAACTGAATAGTTCACAATGCACAATATTGCTAAGGTTTTTCAAATGGGGTAGCAAGAAAAGTGGTCTTGAGTGTGGGGAAAACTCCATAGTTAAGCACACTTGAGATAGAGGTCTCTGGGGATGTGTGACCTGCCAGGAAGTCTTAGTTTCTAGGTGCAAGCCATGGAGGTGATGATTGATGCTATGTGTTTCATTTCACTAGTTTGAATCTCACTTCTTCACCCCTATGAGCATCACCCAATGCAATGAGTACCAAGTGGACTATTAAAAATCATGATAAATTTTTCATTTGTGACTAATACTCATGGATATGGATCATATATTAATGACTTACTCTACACATATAATCTCTAAAATAATATGCCACAACTCTTGCAATGTCAAATGAAGTTTGCAACTTTATTCCTCTTCTTTAAGGTTGCACAATGCATGAAATCATCTATCTTTCTACATCCAAGTAATGAGAGGGGTTCCACCAACATGTGAGTAGGATTATGGAGACAAGGTGCCAAGTTCCAAAGCCCTCTCCACTATCCGATATGCTTACGTGCATCATGACTTTTCGTAGCATGAGAAGTATGAACAAATTTTATTCACCTAGAGAGAATCAACAAGACATTCATAATTTTATGGTGATTTTTAAGAGGCTCAACAAAATAAAAATCCCCATGAACAGTCAAACCCATTAGACGATCCAAATAATTATCGACAATTTTTTAGTAAGGGGGGGTCCACTAAAGTGTTTGTCGTGAAAGCCTCCTTGTCGTTGATTGTATCAAGAGTGTAACCAAAGTTTCACGTAGCTAAAATTTTAATGAGCACATGGACATGAGCCATCACATTCTAAATATTCAAATGTCAAATGTCATCTAATGGTGAATAACAAATATAACTCAATTTTTCTATAAAAACTGTATAGGCTCCTAGGTACTAAGGCATGTTCAATATAAAATATTCAATAATGCCTTAGGTATGTGGGGTTAACATGATAAAGGAGGTTGTATTAGCCTTGACATCATGTATAAATTTAGATGTATTACCCTTGACATCATGTATGGATTTAGATAAAATGACATGGTTATGGGTTTTTATTTTAATGTGTTAAATTAATATTAATAATAATCTAATTTTAAGGTCACAACCAAGATAGACACCAAATTGGTGTATGAGACTCCTTTGTTTGTGGGACAAGGGACCCTTTCCATGCTACAAAGATGTATATAAAATCTATTTTTATTATTATAAATGACTTTAAATATGGATATTGTATAGAAGGTAAGACTTGGTTTGTAAAGTGTACAGATGGTCATGTGTTCAAAACTTCTTTTACACCAAACATCCCTTACAATTAAGTTTAAAAGCACCAAGTAGCATTATGGGGTTTATGAATTTATGGTTCTATTTTGTTCAAAACAAGTGTTTGTATAGTTTTAATGTTACCAAGTGAATTTTCTTGGAACATATTGAAATTTTGTGTTTTCTGGTTGTGGTATTTTCTCAAACATTGTGTTGTTTTTTCCTTATTAGTTGTGCTAGGATAGTTTTGTAGGATTTCCATCACATAGATGGTAGAAATATAAAAAATAACAGATACACAACAAGATGCAATAGAAGTAACACAATAAATAGCCACAAATACCTCAGATCTGCATTTTACTTAAATATATAGTTGACCTCAATACAAGAGATGGACATATCTGGAATAGAGATGGAAGAATAATGTGAAGTGGTTGATGATAGCTCAATTTTAATAAACAAAGAGAGATCTAGGATTCCCTGAACCTCCAATAGCTGCATACAAGAGATCTGATGGACTAGGATTATTTCCTTCCTTTAATCTGATGAATAACTAAGTAGAGTTGTGCCCTCCCTGGGTGGTGTGCACCCTAGAAACTAGAATATGATATTTTTTCCTCCAAAATTCATAAGAATGACTTCAATCATGTAGATCTAAAGAACATGAACTCATCAGAATATATCCTTTGGCTTTAGTAGTAGATCTGAACACTCCCACTCAATATCTCCAAGGGTAAATGCACCCTCCTTCAGGAAATTCGCACAACTGGGAGAAATAATGAATATGGCATGAAATCCCTCAACAAAATGATGAGAAAAGGAGACCTAGTGATAGCTAAAAATTCAGAGTGAAATCTCTTCCAGATCCAAGGTCCACAATCCCCCATGAACTCTTCGCTCATGGACAATGTGCTCTAGCTCTGTAGAAAAACCCCAACACGTGCTTTGCTTCCACATTCTGCTTATGAATCTTATCTGAACTGAAATATAATGGTGAGGGTGGAATATTTCACCACCTTGGCCAAGCATGGAT
Source organism: Picea sitchensis (assembly GCA_010110895.2). Taxonomy (NCBI): domain Eukaryota; kingdom Viridiplantae; phylum Streptophyta; class Pinopsida; order Pinales; family Pinaceae; genus Picea; species Picea sitchensis. The sequence continues at coordinate 117,855 of SNQJ01S0069484.1, forward strand.
CAAGAATGGGAGAATATTTCACTCCCTTGCTGATCTCTAGGGTTTATGTAGTCAAAACCCTCAAGTATCTTGAGCTCTCTAGCCAAAAGGCCAGGCATTAAAAATCAATCAACATAATGAGAGAATATCAACCCATATATTTCTTTTATACCCCTTTTCACCTTTTCCCTTCAAGTTACTTTTAATACATCTTTAATATTTTCTCATAAAATCACTCTATTAATTTAATGTACCTTTTTACTCCAAAAAGTGATTACTTTTCCCCTGTGACTCCTCTGTCCACTAGAAGTCACTTTTCTTCATCCTATCCTGTAGATATTTTCACCCAAGTTCTAATGAGCTATTACACTAAGGTGTTTCTCCAAGAAACCAGCCCCAAATAACACCTTCAGTGTAATTAATTAAAATATGCCCAATAATAACCATGTTTTACAGGAATCGTCAGAATGCAATGAAACCAAGGGAAATTTGTGCAGAATGGATGTTGATGATGAAATATGATAAATAATGTAAGTCGGCCCCCATAAAAATCCTCAAAACCGCTTGAGCTCACTATCACCCCCAATTGGCTACTCTAGCATGCATCCCAAAGTGTAACATAAGGGAATCCAAAAATGGGGACTTTACAGTCCTCCCTACCCAAATATTACTTGTCCTCGAGAAATAGTTGAATCAAACTGTGTGTGATCCCATGGTTCCATATCCACCTAGGAGACATGAATTACTCTCCCCTCAAATTAAGCATGGTCCCTCAAAGTGCTCACCACTCATACCCTCATAATTCTTCTGATGAGTATACTGATCATGTGCAGTAGATCCTTGGTCAACTCCTCAAGCAACTGCTCTAATCTGATATCAACTCCATCAACCACTAGAATACCAATCACTTTAATCCATGGATCCCAAATCAAGATGTGAATTGTAGTTCCCTATAAAGTATAGTCCTGTAATACATTGACACAAAGAGTCTCTTGCAGACCCACAACCAATGGAGCAAGTAAATACAGTATCCATCCCTCAAGGAATATTTCACATAAACCAATATCCAAATTACCACCTCTGGTAGTATCCAAATCTCGTGCTGACCAAGAAGATGGTCTACCCATGTACCTGATCCTTAACCTAGGAGACCCAACCTGCCACATAGCATCATGACCTCCATATACTCTCAAATTCACCCAACAATGAAAGGAATCAATCATGAGTGTCCCTGAAACTACCACACGTTCTAGAAGTGCACCAAACCCTGCATCAAATAACTTTGATTGTGCCATACCACATATATGGGTGCCTATTGAACTGTAAACCTCCCGCCAAAGTGTACTGATAGCTATGTTGTCTTGTCCATGATCACTAAACTCAACCTCCCTGTCATTCTGCACTTCTTCCTGGGGTGTATCATACTCTGTAAATATCCCTATGATGTCATCCCTACTATATAGCTCTAGTACACCAGGGTCGAGAGATGCTAGCATACTCTCCCAACTATTCCCTAAAACAAGGGTGGCTAAGGAATCATTCCCTGACTAGTGATGATGACATACCAAGAATGCCCCTATATTCCTCATGACATCATCCTCTAAATCCTCCCAAGAGAAACTCTCTCTGATCTGTTGACAGGTCCTGAGATGTCCAAGTTTTCTGACACTAGGTACATCATGTATGGTCCTCAAGATCTTTGTCGCTTCATGATGCAACCATACATCCTACCAACTAACCTCATAGTCATCATCGGAAGAATCTGTCCTACTATGCTCCCCATCCTTATCCCGATGAGACTTTGAACCTATATCAACCTATGAAATATCCTTTGTCCCATGGCTGAGGATACTCTCCATCATCTCAAAGGCCTCATCTGATTGTCTTGGGTGAGCCTCCCCTATCCTGCTGCATATAATGAAGTATCCCTTATCAGGTGGTCTCTTCCCAACAATTCTCCATGTCCCATGCAACTTCTTATATTCCCCTATGTTGTTGTATATAATGAAAGTGTCAGGGAAGGATAACATAAATAATACCTACAACTATATGTAGTATTGGGAAATGTCATATGCATTGGTCAATCCCAAAGGCTTGACCAAAAACTCATCCATCGACATCCATGATCAATAGTCATCTGGACTCCACACTAATCTCATGCCATCGTGTACAATGGTAGGTGACTCCACATACTGATGGTCAATCACACTCCCTCTATCATCACTCATATGATTTTTGTTGCTGAGAAGGTGATCACCTAGGTCCATGTATTATTTTAAAGGAGAGGACTTCTTCCACGTAAATATCCATGCTCCACCAAGTATGTCTCCTCTCTGCACTCCAACACATCCCCTTGGATCCCAATGTACACCTCTACATGACCCTGTGGACTACCAATCATCAATGTATGCCTCTGTATATCCATGCAAGCTCATGTATCCTCCTGCATCATCATGTATCCTGGGTGTACTAATGGGTCAAACTCTACATGGATGTCCTCATAACTTCCCCTGGATCTATAATCCCCATGTGTCTATGTTTTCCCAACTATCTCAGATCTCCCCATGAATGGTGGTCCCTGTGACACATGAACATCCTCAAGCTTCTTCGGGTTACATATCTCAATAATCGTCAGGGATATGGGGTACCCCTCATGCTCCTCCATCAATCGATGCTCCTCTATCAAACCACCAACATCCTTTAGCGATGTAGCTGACATTTATATCTGACTCTATGCTGAGATAGATGTAGTGTATCCCTGACTTGCCTCCTCAAGGAGATCCTCTAATCTAGAATTCGATTCCTGAAGGGTTGTCTGTGTGCCTTTCAAGAATCCTTGTGTGCTTACTAATTCATGAGTGAGTCATTCCACCTCATTCTCCTTCTCCTTCAGCACCCCATGATACATCTTGCCAACATCCAAAAGGTAATCTCTATCCATAAGTAGTTGTTGGTAGTCAATCCTCATCATAGTCACTCTCTCCCTGAGTGTCTGAAATTCCTCAATGACAAACCCTCCATTTGAACTATCCTGTGTCATCCTATCCCTCCAACAATAATCTACCACCAACGTGTGTGTATCATCAATGTGTATAATTGTTTCCATGATCATGTCCTCTTTGACCCTCAATTGTTCTAACAAACGATGTGCCTCCTAAACACTTCCCCATTGAAGTGATACCTCATGACTCCTGCTACTAATGTCAATAGTGGAATCCTCATCAACGCACTCCTCAAGAGCTAAGGAACCACACTACCCACTTTCCATTATGCTACTAGATCCCATTGTATGCCAATGTACATCATCATATACTACTGCCTCAATATGAACCTCCCTATATCTTGTATGTATAGATGTATCCTCTTGTTCACTCACTCTACTAATGTCATCTATGCCCATATCCCATACTGATGTGTCCATATTTTTGATATGGCCATCCCGAAAAATAAGGAATGCATCCCCATCACTGTAGGCCAATCCATGAAGTAAGTGTCCCATCGATATGTCGGTCTCCACAACCTAATATATCGATGGACTCCCCAAAATAGGTGACTCACTCTCTCCATATTGGAAGGTATGTATATAGTCATCTATCTCCAAGTCATGCCTCTCCTACTGGGCCTGCAGATATAAATGTCCCTTGTGTTCAATCACTACACAATGTTCATCTACCACATCCCACATGTCCCTTTGTGTTCAATCACTACACAATGTTCATCTACCACATCCTGAATACCATTGATATCATCATGTGTCATGTCTAGCATAGGTGACTAAGAATATGAGGAATGTGTCATTCTCAACTCCATAGGAGGCTCATCATCCCTCATGCATGACTTCCTATAAGTCATGTCAACACCCAAAGGTAGGTAACCCAACATATAAATCTCTTATCATACCAGTGGTGATACACTTGAATCCTCACAAGCATCTTGGTCATCACTTTTTCCATCAGATGTGTGGGTGTCATTGGTCTCATGGGACTGCTTTAATGAAGCATTTAATTCCACCTCCTCATGCACATACTCCTCATGCCCAACCAAATGGTCAAACTAGGGTGTTGTCCTCTCCATATCAAGCTCCTCAACCTTTCCCACATGTGTGCTAACCTCAAAATGGCTCCACCGGAGAAAAGTCCATGACACCAATCATTGTCCCTCCTCACATGCATCCCATTCATCATCAATCAAGCTATAGCACCCTCAACTAGAAATTTCCTGTTCCCTCGTGGATCTATGATCTAGCTCCCAAGGCTCCTTGCAATGGTAGAAAATTTCATTTCCCTTCTTTCCCATTGATCCATGAGGCTCTAATATCCTTATTTTCTCTTCACTTTGTTGATTATCTAACCCTTCCATTGGGTAAGGATTGTCCATACATCCTCCTATCTGTGATCAAACCTATGTAAGGTATAACCTTTCTATTAGGTAAGGATTGTCCATACATCCTCCTATCTGTGATCAAACCTATGTAAGGTATAACCCTTCCATTGGATAAGGATTGTCCATACATCCTCCTATCTGTGATCAAACCTATGCAATATTCCTTTGGTCCTCCCTTGTATTTGATGCTGCAATACTCACCCAAGGTGACTAGTCTCTAGAATCATGCACTCAAAGAGTTTTACTCTCTTTCCATGGACTCAAATTCATGCTCCATCAATATATCACAAAATCATAGGCTAGATAAGGAATTCACTCTGACACCACTGTAATGTTCCCACTTGGATTTTCTTGGAACATCTTGAGATTTTGTGTTTTTTGGTTGTGGTATTTTCTCAAACAGTTTGTTGTTTTTTCCTTCCTAGTTGCGCTAGGATAGTTTTGTAGGATTTGCAGGACATAGATGGTAGAAATATAGAAAATAAAAGATACACAACAAGATGCAATAGAAGTAACACAAGAAATAGCCACAAATACCTCAAATCTACATTTTATTTAAATATATAGATGACCTCAATACAAGAGATGGATAGACCTAGAATAGATATGGAAGAATAATGTGAATTGGTTGATGATAGCTCAAGATTAAACAACAAAGAGATATCTAGGCTTCCTTGAACCTCGAATAGCTACATACAAGAGATCTGATGGACTGGGAGTATTTCCTTCCTTCAATCTGATGAATAACTAAGTAGAGTTGTGCCCTCCTTGGCTGGTGCACACCTTAGAAATTGGAATCTGATGTTTTGACCTCCCAAATTCACAAGAATGATTGCAATCCTGTAGATATGAAGAATATTAACTCATCATAAGGGATCATTTGTCTTTAGTAACAAATCTGAACACTCCCACTCAATATCTCCATGGGTAAATGTGCCCTCCTTTAGGAAATTCGCGCAACTGGGAGAAATAATGAATATGGCATGAAAACCCTCAAAAAAATGGTGAGAAAAGGTTCCCTGGTGATAGATAACACTTATGAAGTGAAATCTCTTCTATATCCAAGGTCCACAATACCCCACAAACTCTTCTCTCATGGACAGTGTGCCCTAGCTCTACAGAAAAACCCAACCTGCACTTTGCTTCCACAATTTGCTTATGAATCTGATCTGAATTGAAATATAATGGTGAGCTTGGAATCTTTCACCACCTTGGCCAAGCATGGATCAGGAATGGGAGAATATTTCACTCCCTTGCTGATCTCTAGGGTTTATTTAGTCAAAACCCTCAAGTATATTGAGCTATCTAGCCAATAGGATAGACATAAAAAATCAATCAACATAATGAGAGAATATTAGCCCCTATCTATTTTTTATACCCTTTTCACCTTTTCCCTTCAAGTGACTTTTAATTCATCTTTAATATTTTCTCATAAATCCCTTTATTAATTTAATGTACCTTTTTACTTCAAAAAGTGATTACTTTGCCCCAGTGACTCCTCCGTCCATTGAAAGTCACTTTTCGTCATCCTATCCTATAGATATTTTCACCCCAGTTCCAATAAGTTATTACACTAAGGTGCTTTTCCAAGAAACAAGCCCCAAATAACACCTTCAGTGTAATTAATTAACATATGCCCAATAATAACGTTGTTTTACGTGAATCATTGGAATGCAATGGAACCAAGGACAAGCTATTCGGAATGGATCTTGATGATGAAATATAATGAATAATGTAAGTTAGGCCCCATAAAACTCCACAAAACCACCTAAGTTCACTATCACCACCAATTGGCTACTCTGGCAGGCATCCCAAACCGTAACATAAGGGAATCCAAAAATGGGGACATTACAATAGCATTATAAAAGAACCAAAAACTCATACTTAACTTCATATGTATATTTAAGTGAATTATTGAAAAGAAAATCTAATCATTAAGTTAATTTAATGTTGAAGTTTTTTTTTTTTGTAAATAAAAAAGTTTGTATTACCTTGTCAAGCTAACAAAAGCTACACATGTCTGAGGATACACCAAAACTCGCCAACTATTCTGCCACATAAGTGGAAACTAGAACATGTGGACAGTATTGTTCAAAGACAAAAAAGTGACACATGTCTTAAAAAACAAAGGGACTTGCCACCTGTTCTGCCACATGCATGGAAACCATAACATGTGGTCGACTATGTTACCTGACAAGCTAATGAACCAGAGTTTGATTTCCATAAAAAACTTATAGATAAAACCATAGAAATTAACTGTAAGGAGACTAAACATGAGGTGAACCCGGTCATCCATCTTGGCGGATTTTGAAGGCGTATGGTTGACAACAATTTGGGCTGCCGATTTTTGCAGGATCACTTGACAGGGAGTCGAACAAGACGTTCAGGTGTCTTTTAAGGATATGTTGATTGTGTAGCTTCTCGATCAAGTCCCTTCGCATATCAAAAATCAAGACCAGGTGGTCTTCTATGATCCTACAAGTGTTGGGTGGTCCGTGGATACCCATAGACGGGTGAACTTGCTCGTTTGTGTATGTATTTCTATGGGTTTCTTCCTTGCTCCAGCTATCGCCCCATTTTATTCTGGGGTCCTCTTCATTGGCGTTGGTGGAATTCTTACAGTAATCCTTCATCATAGGAGGTGTTGTTCCTGAGTCTGTACTAAGGCTTAAAGTACAGTGTCAAGGCATCCAAAAGTATGTAAAAGATGAATACGAAGATATAGTCACCTTCGGTATGAGGAACTAGAGCAGATTTCTATGTTCTTGTCATCTATCTTCCAACTGCTCTTGAGCAGTTATATCACGCTCAATGGCTGCCCATGAAAGTTCTAATTCCTCCCGGGTGTTATAAGTTTTAAGGATTATATCAAAAAGATTTAAAGCGATATGATTTTGATTAGATAATCCGGGTTGAATATTTGGTTGAGTTGCTGCGGGTACAGTCATTTGAGGAACAGTACCAGTATGGGAATGATTTAACGAGAGATTTCAACGCTGCTTCAATTCAGTCGAAATAAGATAAATTTTTGCATGAAGAACAAAATAGGAATGCAAACTGAAGGCCCTTTCCCGTAACTGTATTATTTTTTAGTAAAGATGTGGAATGAGAGAAAAAAATTTAGCTGTGGGTAACGTAAGTTTCCTATCAGTAGAAAACTCACACATACACAGAAGAAGAAATTGACATAGAAATAATTGACATAGTGTAAATAAATATAAAATTCTGTAAATGCGAATT
>SNQJ01S0069485.1:0-12398 GCA_010110895.2 Picea sitchensis
TGACTCTAAGCCATCACTAAGATAGATTTCTTCATACCTGCAAAAGAAAACAATTCTCAAATTTAAATTTTAAAAATTTAAAATAAAATGTATCTACAAATTTAAAATAAAATGTACACATACCATTTTAGATAAATAAAACAAATTGTGATTAAAGCAAAATTGACATACATACCAAAAGTGTTAAGTTTCATCTTCCAACATCCATGTGTTCCATTTCTCCACCAAATAATGTAAACATCTGTAACAATAAAAAGAAAAATCAATAACACATATTAGCATATATACTTTATTAGCAAATATTTTAAAGATATTTAAGTTTATTAAATAAACAATAAAAAAGAATAACATACCCAATCGGAGTTCCACATATCTAAGATTATTGCTCTCTTTTTATTATATTTTTTTGGCATTTTTTTAAAACCAAACTTACATCACGAAGTTCCAAAACTTCCAAAATAGTTACTCTCCATATTAAGCCATTCTTTGCATAATATATATATATTTTTTTTTTATAACCAAATGCTCTTTCAACATTGCCTACATGATCTAAACAATGTAAGATCATTATCTAGCAAATTTTTAAAGAGAAAAATGGTGTGCTTGATAACCAATTTTAGTGTTCAGAGTTAGATAATACCCTGAAAATAAATTCACTTGTGTATGTAGAAAGTTCACAAATCTCCATAGTAATCCATTCTTCCAAAAAAATACTTATCTCCTCTTTTGCAGTGGAATAGATATTCTCATATAATCAAATGCCCTTTCAAATTAAAGGACTCACAAATCTCCATATTAAGTCATTCTTCCAAGAAAATATGTATATCTATGAAAGTTCACAAATCTCCATATTAAAAGTCATTCTTCCAAGAAACTACTTATCTCCTCTTTCTGCAATGGAATAGATGTTCTCATGTAATCTTTCATGTACATGCAGAAAACACAAATCTGCACATATATTAATTCATTCTTCAAAAACCATTTAAATCTTTCATCTTTCTACATGGGATGTATTCATATTACATATAATCAAATGCTCTTTGAAATATGTCTTCATCGTGATCTAAATATAAGTGAGATCATGCACGTACATAGCTTATTTGTAAATCTACAAATGTTGGTTTTTGTGTTTAGTAAGAAATTAGTTAAGAGTTTGAAAATACCCCAAGAAGGAATTCACTTCGTTGTATGAATAAAACACAAAGCTCCATATTACGCAAGTCTTGGACAAGAAGGCAAGGAATGCAATCGGAGAAACTTTAGAAACTTCCCCTTTTTTGATGTGGGATATAGTTTGTTCTCAAATAATCAAATGCTCAAGTTCAAAATTAGGTTTGCATCATGATCTAAACATAAATAAGATTGAATGCACCATTTTAAATGACGATAAGCTTATATAGGAGTACTATATATTTTGATGCAAGTTAGATATGAATCCCTTATAAAGATCCAAATCTGCTCGCCTATCCCACACTTAAACAATAATTCTTCCTCAGAGTGCTCTAAAAACACAAAGTGTTGTATATGATCGATCTATATTTTATCTTCCTATTCAATCACTAACAGGATCGAATGCTCTTCATTTTTATGTTGTCCCTTTTCCCATGGGAACATTCTCTGTAACCATGTGGTTAATATAGAGGCACTAACTATGTTTCCTCAACTATCTGAAGGACATCTTCCTTCTTCATGCGACTGTGAGTTATGACCTCAATTCTGTTCCATTCAAACGCTATCCTTTCAGCTCTAGTGTCCAAGCACTATGACTATGTCCTAATCCCTTGTCTTCTCATCGATGGTGTATATCCATCTTCCCCATATTCGATGGCTATGATGGATTGCGAAACCTCAAACAGCACGGTGTTTAATCTTCCTCCCGATCATTGCAATAGAAGATGCACATTAGCGGATGGAAAGGTGTGAGCCATTGATCTGCTAATCATCGAAGATCGACGGTCCAATGCAATTGCGGAACTTGAAGCAATGTTTATGTTAACTCATCCTACGATATCTGCAATGACTCATGTCCCTTGATCTGTCTCCAGCACGATCCTACAGTCATGAATTAATTAGTCGTTGACCTAGTGGCCTCCTTCCTCTATGTCCATATCTGGCGACTGTTGTTCATTGGTTATCGGTCTACTCCTTTTTCACGATATGACAGTCTGCAACGCTCCTAGCTGGATAATCCAACGATTGTTGTGTATTCCTAGCATGGATTTGATCTAATAGTTATTATTCACTTTTTGGATGATCTAACGATTGTTGAGTCTTCATCCTGTGATCATGAAAACCTTCTACCTTTAGCATGTTTTAGGATCATCAATCCTCCTAGTGATCGATGCTCATTGGAATACTCATCCTCGATTTCGTACAGAAGATGGGACTATACCAGGTATCCTCACCAGAATACTCCTTCTCGACCCTGCAATACAAACCCTACACAATTTCACAATCTCAGCTTATATGCACAGAGACATGCACTTCCTTCTTTCAGAGGTAATCAATACACATATAGAAATACATAGATTCAGAGGCTTTCTAGTGATACTCAAACATAGTATTTCCTTTCATTCATATACACAGGTTTACATATAACTACACAGGCTCGCAGGCCTTCTCTTGCCTGGATCAGATTAACATGCTTCAATCCTAATACTCCCTTTGATCGCCCCCCCTCCAATCTCTTGGCCTAGTTAGCATTCAATTAGCAACACTCTAATCCTTGGCCTAATTTTCCTTAAGATTGTCCACCTCAATGCCTCTAAGGCTTAAAATAATATACAAAAGGGGTTCTGAACTTTTTTGGTTCAGATCCAACAAATCCTCAACATATTCCTAAGGATCCTCTTTGATCCACTTTCCACTCAACCAAATCCCTGTCCTAGGATCTCTCAATCCCTAAGATCCTCATGAGATCTTCACAAGCAAAATATCACTCATGTTCTCACATATTTTGAGAACATTTACAATAAAAACCTCACATAGATATTTCTCACTCAACCCACTCAATCATACATAATTACAAATAAATCAATACTTTGGGAACCAACCCCCTTGAAAACACAAGACCTCCTAGTCTAGGAAAGTGTACAAGAATTTGGAATCAGAATGCTCCTGCATCAGACTCCCAAGGTTGAAAATATTCATGATATTTTGATCATGTGTTTCGCATGCTAATGAAACCCCCCAGGGTCCCAAACATTGTGCTGAAGTGTACCACTTTCTTCACCTTCTTCTTTGTCTTGTTGCTGCTTGAGAGTTGCTTGTACTTCTCATGGTTTCGACACTTTATGTTGCAATGCCCCACTGGCTTTGTTTTCACAATCTATTGTTGTCACTTGTTTCCTATTGTTGATTTCCTTCCTTGTTGTTGTCTCCTTCTTCTAATACATATTCCTCATCAGCTACATTATCATCTCAATCTTTATTTCCAGCTGGTACATACTCTACCATCTATTGTTGCCTTCTCCTTGCTGAATTCTGTTGTTTTTGCTATCCACTAGTTGTTGCATCATGTCCTGAATTATACCTCCAGGATTCTTTCTCTGATTTCCTTCTCATGTGCCAACTCTAATTAACACACTCATTTTCTCTTCTATTTGAATCAGGTCTGCATATTCTCTACAGTCTTCATCTTTAGTCATCCATCTTTCTAGAAAATTTAACTCTTCCCCAATATTCAACACTTGAGGACTACCTACTTCCTTAGGAAATAGTCTAGATGATACTCCCATGTCATGTTCATATTCCACTGGTATGCATGCAATTTTCATATTATCATTGGTTGTATTTTCTCCTCTTTTTGACTCAGGTTCTATCAACATTTTCTCCAACAACTATATCTCTTCATTCCACTTGGTAAGCATTTCATCAGAATGCTTCTCTTCAACTTCCTGTTGTCTATCTTCATGAACCAATTCTTCTTCACTTGCAACAACAAATCCTTTTGACTGACTATCAGTCCCTTCATCATCCAAATCTGCATGTGTTCCCCCTTGAATGTCTTCATGAGACAACATAGCCTCATTCTCCATCAGAATGCAATTATGATCTTGTCCTCTCAAAATGTCTTTGTACATTTCCTTTTCTTCTTCCATCTTCATGATAGCTTCAAGTGATTTTCTATCACCTGTTTTACCTACAAATATACATAAATTATCATTTTTAAAAACATTAAAGCCTTCAGCCTCTCTTGATTCCTTTGTCAGCATATCTTCATCATGTTGATCTGAATTCTCCAAAGAGTCTATGAGACTGTCAACTAGCCTCCTCTCCACATCATCCTCTCCAAGGATGTCTCCTTGCTCTGGTTCACAATAGTGAACTCCTTCCTCTATTGTCAATGGCCTATATCTAAACTTACTTCCTATGAGTTTCTCCTTCTACATCAAAGAATTCATCCTTTGCTTCAATTCCTGCAATATTTTCCAAAGATTCTACTCATATAACTACATCACTAGCCACTAGACTTTCTTCTTCAAACTCCATCCATGTCTTTGGTTCTCTTGCATCTCTTCCTCTTGTAGCAACTTCATCATGTAACTGAGTTTACCTTTTATCTCAATCATCTCTCTGTCAAAATATTCTTGACTCATCTTCTCTATTCCTTTTACCTTGGGATATTTATTTATGTTGTAGATTTCCTCTGAACCTCTGCAATGACCTTTCGTGATCATTGTCTTCCCCTCCTTTGTGAACTTCATATGTTCACCTATGGAATGCCTCTAAGCCTTCTCTTGACAAGCCTCCATACATGTCTTCATACCAATTTAAGCTTCCCTATGAGCCTGACCTCTTGGTACCTAATTGGTTCTCTATCTCTGGAACCACCTTTTGAGCAACTCCTTTTCTCCTCTTGGGATTTTGCAGTACTCTACTTTTTTGAGAACATTCAACTTTTTCCTCCTAGTCCAACCTTCAGCTGGATCCTCAAGGTTATTTTCCACTTATTTCTTCAAGAACAAAATTGTTCTTATATCACAGCCTTCTAGTTGTCTGCTTCTATCACCCTCTTTGTCTGCTACCTGCAATCTACAAACAAATCTTAAAACCAGAGTTAAAATAAAAAAAACACCATCAGTATTCAAGATATCTTCATGATCTTGTCCCACCATTAATTTTCATTTAAATGGACTATCCTTTTGCCTCTGCCTTGTTCTATCAGATTCCCTAAATCTGAATTAGTCTATGTAGGATATCATTGACCTCCTTATTCATTCTCCTATGCATACTATCTTCTTATCAGATTTCCAATATGAACTCCACCTTCACATTATGTCTCTTCCTATTTGATCACTAACAGGATCGAATGATCTTCATCATTTTGTCGTCCCTTTTCCCATGGGACCATTCTCCATGACTAGGTGGTTAATACAGAGGCGTTAATTTTTTTCCTCAACTATCTGAAGGACCTTTGTGTTCTTCATGCAACTGATAGCTGTGACCTTAGCTCTCTTCCTTTCAGGCGCTATCCTTTCATCTCTAGTGTCCAATCATTATGACCATGTCCTAATCCCTTGTCTTCTCATCGACAATGTAGATCCTTCTTCCCTAGATCCAACGGTTATGATGGATTGCAAAACCTCAAACAAAATGGTGTTTAATCTTCCTCTTGATCTCTGCAATAGAATGTGCATGTTGGCGGATGGACATGTGTGAGCTGTTGATATGCTAATCGTCGAAGATCAACGGTTCAACACTATTGCGGAACTTGAAGTGACATTGACGTTAACTCATCCTTCGATCTACGTAATGACTCTCGTCCATTGATATGTCTCCATCACAATCCTACGGTCACAACTTAATCAGTTGTTGACTCGACGATCCTCCTTCCTCTACTTCCATATCTGACGGTTGTTGTTCATTGGTTATCGGTCTACTCCTTTTCCACGATCTGATGGTATGCAGTGCTCCTAGATGGATAACCCAATGGTTTTTGTGTCTTCCTACCATGTGTTTGATCTAATGGTTATTATTCACTTTTGGGATGATCTAACGACTGCTGAGTCTTCAGCCTGTGATCACGAAAACCTTCTATCTTTAGCATGTTGTAGGATCATCGATCCTCCTCATGATCGGTGCTCACTGGAATACTTGTCCTTGATTTCATATAGAATATGGGACTGTACCAGCTCTCCTCACTAGAATCCTCCTTCTTAGCCCTACAATACAAACCCTACACAATTTCATAGTCTCATCTTATATGCACAGAGACATGCACTTCCTTCTTTTATAGGTAATCAATACACATATAGACAGACATAGATTCAGAGGTTTTCCAAGGATACTCAAACATAGTATTTCCTTTCATTCATATACACAGGTTTACATACAATTGCACAGGCTCACAGGAATTCTCTTTCCTAGATCATATTAACGGGCTTCAATCCTAATTCTCCCTTCAATTGCCCCCCCTCCAATCTCTTGGCCTGGTTAGCATTCAATTGGCCACACTCTAATCCCTGGCCTAATTTTTCTTAAGATTGGCCACCTCAATACCTATAAGGATTACAATAATATACAAAAGGGATTATGAATTGTTTCTAGTTCACATCCAACAAATCCTCAACATATTCCTAAGGATCCACTTTCCAATCAACCAAATACCTATTATAGGATCTCCTAATCCCTAATATCCTCATGAGATCTTCACAAGCCTAATATCACTCATGTTCTCACATATTTCGAGAAAATTTACAATAAAAACCTCACACACATATTCCTCACTCAACCCACTCAAACATACATAATTACAAATAAATCAATACTTTGGGAACCAACCCCCTTTAAAACAAAAGACCTCCTAGTCTAGGCAATTGTACAAGAATTTGGAAGCAGGATGCTCCTGCATCATATTTCAAAATGATTGATCGAAACATTGAAAATTTATATAGACACTAGTTGAGTAACCCTTCTATGAATAGGAAAGGCTTATTTAAAAAGTTGATCAAACAAAAATTTGAAAAAAGTAAAAAACATAAGCATATTCAACACAAATAAGCTTGAACACTTATATATAAAAGGCCTAGCATAAAAAAAAATCTAAAACTCAGTAATGTGCAATGTACATACATTTAAGAACCATCATGAATAGATGCATCCTTCTCAAGTATGGATGCATCCTCCTCAATCCCAATCTCCTGCACTCTCTTCTCCACATTGCCCTATAACACATTTCAAATTTGTACATTTGAAAATTAAATTTAAATGATTTTAACACATTAAATTGTAGTTTTAAATTTTGAAACATGTAATACCTGTGATGTGACAACCTGAATATCATCAACCACACAAGAGGATGGCATTCGCATGGTCGGTTGAGTCACAGTCTTACCCACCATACCCTAAGATTCAATAAATTATATATTGTTTAAGACATTTTCCTGTTAAATTAATAATTTAGATGACATTTCAATTTTCATATATAACTAATTTTGTTTTCAACATGCTATGATACCTATGAACTCCCACCCTCTTCAAACTCTCTCAATGATAATTGGGACAAGCCTTCCCAAGTAGCGGGAGACAGAATAGGGATCTGTGAACAACACAACTAAGAATTAAATAGGGTTCAATGTGTTCACATTAATACAAAAACATAAATTTCATGTATGTTGATTATTCAAAAGATTCGAGATTAGACAACTAAAGTGATAATATGTGGATATTAGAAAACACATGTACATGACTCAACCCATCCAAATTTAAACTCGTTGAATCAAGTCCCATATTTACTAGAGATTCATTTAACATATGACCAAACTACAATTAATGACAATAACAACTCAATTATTTCTAAATATACAATGATATGTATCTAGATCTAGAACTACCAGAAAACTATCCTCAAATGCATGAAAAAATTACTAACTATAACACATACCAATCCGATGTTCGGTTCATCATTTTGAATTAACACCTTCCAACCATTACGGAAAAAATTTTCATACTCGTTAATATCTTCTTCTGACATGGAATCTATCTTCTCATCTGTTTTGTAAACAAAATTGGCTCGAGAATTGGATTCTGCTCTCTGACTATTCAAACCAGCATCAACACCATAAAAATTAATTCTAAATTTTATTTGATTGCATTCCTAGCCTCCTTGCCAACATCTGATGTAGCTCGCAACTTTGAATGTGAGGCAAATTCCCCTATTGGACGAGATACCAAAGTTCATGGAGGCCTCTACAATGTTGCATTTTGATATGTCCCTTTTCCGATCATATGTGCATTCTTTACCATCCCCATAATAACTGGACGGTAGGCTGGTATAATGAGGGTGCATGCCCATGGAAAAAACTATATAAAAGAGTCTAGAAAAGTAATGTGGAACCTCATCATTCCATGGAAAATTCTCATATGCTGCCAAAAATATATTATAAAGATGTCATGCTATATTGGAGTGCTTAAAATATTGCACCTTCAACATCTTTCGCTTTGGCCCCTCTTTGAAATTGAACATAGAAATTTCATTTTCTTTTGAAACTCTACTTTTTACTACTTCCCATTTATCGGGGCACATTACCTCCGCTTTCATCTCCTCATCAAATCGATAAAACTATCATTCGTTGGCCCCATATTTTGATATGCATCCATAAAGTTTTTCAATGAATGCAAAACAATCTCCAAGCTTTGCTTACTCTCTCGAGGGAGATCCAAGCACCTCAAATCATTTTGCAATATGGTTTTAACACATGAGCATCGTTCAAGGGTCATTGCTTCAGTATACCCTTCCCAAGGAAGCTCATCACCAACATCTGATGGATAGGTGGACATAGGCATGTAATCTTTTGTTTCTTGATAACACCCCCTGAATCCACCTTCACCCTCTTCACCAACATTGGAATCTTCATGATAACCACTCTCTCTTTCATTATCTTCTCTCCCATTAAACTCATCCTCTACACATACACAATTGAAAGTAATTACAACATTTAACAGAAACAAAAAACATAAAAAAATTTAAAACACACACACACACACACACACATATATATATATAACATAAACATAAATACACAAAAATAAAAAATTACAAAACATATTTTCTTGTCGTGATGTATTCCCTACATTCTACGATGTTGGAGTATTAATGTGCAACCTTTCTAAGAACGTTGCATCCATAGCACTATTTTGAGCACATTCTCTAGATCATCTATTCACAGATTCATTTGATAATCTCCTCCTCTGATTAGATTGGCTTTGGTCACTAGTTGCTCGTCCCAAGATTCCATGCCTTGCAGAGATATGGGTCTCCAACGTCCTCGGAGTCTCAGTCAAAGAAGGGGTTCCTCTTCCTCCTTCATTGGAGAGCCTAGAGCGTTTGCGAGGAATTTTTGGAGACTCTTGTCTTGACATCTTGCCTCAATATATATCCTTTGAAAATCCATGAATATGAAAGTTCATAAGTTATAGAAACATAAAATGTAAATTATAATTTATAAAACAACTTGAAGGCATTTAAGCATTTATATCAACTTCAAAGCATCAAAGACATAATTGAAAAAACAAACAACTATATTTTTTACCATGATGTTATATATAATGAACATGAAAATATTTAAATATAAAAAAAATGTAACTTGTAGAAGATAATATATATTTGTGTAAATTGTAGAAGGTAATTTTTAAGATAATCTATGTGTACCATGTTAAAAGTTAAGGGAAAATAATATAGCGAGCTTTAAAACATAAATATTTATTTTAGCTTCTAAACATTAGCTACTTGTATGTTACAATCATCAAGACATTAAAACTTCTAATCCATAATCTGGTAGCATAAAAACAATAAGTGAAAAAACATTTGTTTAGCTGAAACAAGAAACAATATTACATGATATGCTATTGTTATCCTCTTAGATATATGCTCAGAAAAATCTTTAAGGGATCATTGATCAAACCCTTAAAGAAGATCTCAACATAACACTTAGAACAAATTGCCAAGAAGAACTTTTAGGGTAAAATATCAAAAGACTAACCATCAACATACACAGGTGGCACCAACAATAGAAGAGGACAGTGGCAACATACATAGGGTGGCATCAGCAAGGAGATTAGGAGGGTGGCACCAACAAGGAGAAGAGGAGGACAACACTAGCAAGGAGAACCAAAAACCCCAAACAACAACCAAGAAGAGACCTATGACAAGATGGAAAATACCCTTAGGGATCGACGATCGCAAGAGGTTGGAGAGGTTAGCCCATGGTGGCTTAATACACCAAGAAGAAATTTCCTAGAGGGGCCGCAACAACTCAACAATATGAACAAGAAGAAGCAGCAGAAAACCTCATATCATAACTCAGTTGTAAAGTTCCCAACCAATTTTTGGCCAAGAACTAAGGTTTCAGTTTGATGTTTGATGTTTTGTTTTGCAAGTTTCTGCTACAGAAGGATGTGTTCAAGTATTTTTACTAATTTGATTGCATAGATGACATCACAACAAGTATGGAACACGTGACAATGAAGGAAACTCATAAACAAAGATAACAAGCTTCAAATCTTACCTTTATTTAGATAGAATAAGTGATCTTCATACATAGATCTGCAGATCTGGTACAATATAGAAGATATAAAGACCCTAGGTCTTCATCCATTGAATATAGTTGATTATAAGATTAATTTCTTTCCATTTTTGAATGGATTCCTTTAGATCCCTAATGGTATTTCCATAGATGACTGGATCTGGAGTTGGTACGACCCTGGAAGGCTAGATCTATAACTGGTACGGCCCTAACTGGCTAGAAATGCTCAATATTTTGGCCTCCTAGTAAATGACCTCCAAATGCTACCAAAACACCCTCAAACTATAGATGAGGGGCTCTAGAGTAGGAATGATGCAAGTTTGAATGAAAACCCCCAAGGTTACCTTCGTATCTGTGAGTATCCTCAATGGTAGTTGCGCCCTCCTTCAAAAATTCATCCCAATCCAAATAAAATAATCCAAGGGAGATACTCTTGGTCTTGATGCTGCAAAAGGGCTCTAAGACCCTAGAAATGAACCTCCAATGGTGTAATACTACACATCTAGACTCCTCCAATCAAATCGAGCCTTTTCTCTTCCAAGGATGCGCCCTACTGCTGGAAACCCTTCAGATATGTACACCAAACTCCAAGTGTTATTTTTTTAATACATGTGACTGGATTAGAATGGTGAGGGAGGGATCTTTCACCTCCTTGGCTAATATTGAACCAAGAACAAAGGAATCTTTCACCTCCTTGTTGGTTTCTAGGGTTTGTTTACTCAAAACCCTCAAAACGTAAGTTGTCTAGCTCAAGAGTGCAAAATGAATAATGAGAATTGAATGATAAGAGGTGTGCCCTTAAATTTCTTTTATACCTCCTTTTTCTAATTTTCCATTGAGTTGTTTTTTCCCACTTGCTAAGATTTTTTAATTCAATCTTCCTTAGTCTTTTACCAAAGTCACTTTAATAATATAACCTTAGATCTCTTTAAGTGACAAAACCACATTTCTTTCTCCTTACTTGTCTTGGACTATAGTCTAGAGGGGTACCTAGACTACTACATCCCTGAGCTCTTGTGTCAATGAGAAGGGGATATTACAGTCTCCCCTACTAGAAATTGCTTTCCCTCAAGCAATCCAGAACCATTCTCTTGCAACATTCTTTCACCTTCCCAAGTAGCATCTTCTTTGGGAAAATCTTTCCATTTAACCAAATACTCTTTAATTGCTCTGATCCTTAGTTGTTTCACCTTGGTTTCCAAGATCTCTTCTGGTATTAGGTGTAGATGTACTTCTTCATCCACTGGTGGAAATGTCTCATTAAATATTACATGTTGACCCAATTCTCTTTTCAAACAGGAAAACATTGTGGATCTTACTCCCTGGGGGCAATTTCAATTCATATGCTACTTCTCCAATTCTTCTTTGTACTTCATATGGCCCATAGAAGTGTGGTTGTAATTTCTCAGCACCACTCTTCTTGATAGATGCTTGTCTATATGGTTGCAAGCGCAAGTATACCAGATCCCCAACCTCAAAGGTGCGCTCCACCCTTTTCCTATCCGCTTATAATTTTTGTTGGTTCTGCGCTCTATGGAGATTGTCCTTGAGTTCTCTGATGATGTCCCAGTTAACCTGAATCCACTCCTTTTCCATAAGAGCCTTAATTTCTCCAAATAAAATCTCTTCAAAATTAAGAGGATCATATTTGTATAAATATTTAAAGGGGGGCATGCCAATGGACATGTGGTATGTGGTATTATAACAATACTCCCCCAAGTAAAGACATTTGACCCAAGATTTATGTTGTCTTGCTACATAATTTCTGAGGTGTTGATACTGAGAGGGGGGTGAATCAGTATCAAGTACAATTTTAAAAACCTTTTCCAACTTATACTTAAACCATTCAATTATATCCAATGAGAAATGAAC
>SNQJ01S0069485.1:36413-52975 GCA_010110895.2 Picea sitchensis
GTGCATTACTTGCACATTTCATATCATTCATACCTTATCGGTATTAACATCAAGCTTCCTATTATGAAGCTTCATATTGCATTCAACTCATGCGTATTCATCATACTAGCTCATGCCTTCTTCTCACGCGACCATCGACGGTGACCATGATCCAAACAAAAAGGTGCTTCGCATTTCACGATTTCAGGATTCATGTTGCAAGGAACTCTAGTTCTTTGATCCGCAAAATCCAAAAACCCAAAAGACTGAATCTAAGGTTTTCTCGGCTCTTTTATTCACATGACCCTTCGCTCAGAACCTAGGGTCAACTCCTAGACACGCGTCGGGATCTCATGTTTTAGCGAAGCCGCAGACAACACTCCACCGTTTCCCAAAAATTCTGATCCATGAGGGTCCGACAACCTAGATCCCATAGTCCAGATCTCTTTGGCAATCAATGGTCCTGATCAAATCCCAGCTTTCCACCTTTCGGGGTTCTGGCGGAGTCTTCNGATCAATGATCGACCACCTATCTTGATCCAATGACTTAGGTTGGATGTCGGGATTTCGTTACATGTGAGTCCTCAAAACTCTGCCTGTTGACTTCTAAACCTCCGACTCTCGAATATCCAATTACAATGGGTCTACGGTTCAGGTCATCCGCTAACCAACAACCTTGATTGAATGGGTGATTTACCTGGCGCAACTTTGGAAAGTCTATGCTTCTATTTTCCTAATAGATGAAACCTTGAATATCTAGATCAATGGCTCTCGTTGATTCCAATCTAATGGATACTATTGCTCCCGAGCTTGTGAGTGATGAGAGTTTATCAGCCTTATCTTCTCTGCTGATCAACTAGATCTAACGGTTCATGGAATTTCGGTATTCCTCCCTCCGAGAATTCCACCGTCCGTTCAGACTCTCGATACCCGAAATGTTGAAATTTCAGATTAGATCAACGGTCACCAACGACTCTCCAACCAACGGTTGTGATTATGTCACGATTTCGCGTTTCGTGACTTCGAGACTTCTATTATGAAGAACCTCGAATCCTTTGATCCCCAAAATTGCGAAGTTTCAGAGTTCTCAATCTGACGGTCCCGATTCTTCCACGATTTGACAACTCAGATCTCGTCGGGGTTTCACGTATTGGGATTTCGCGATTTTACGTGTTGTGAAGTCGAAAGACCTTTCACCTCCATTCTCCCGATGCCCAAAATTGTGAAATTCACTCTGGACGATCAATGGTCCAGATCGCCCCTTGATCAATGACTATGATATTTTCACAAATTTCTCATTGTTTCTTCCAAGCCCTTTGGTTTGTGAAATTCCGATATCTCCTCACAACTAACCAGTGCGCTACTTCTCCAAGATCGAACAACTCGAAACATTTCGGTTCTTTCTGAATGGATCTTGACTCTCGATCCTATCCAATCTTCAAAATTCTTTTCTAAAGGATTTCTCCTGCTCAATCCTCCATACTTGTTCTTTCTTCGAACTTCAGTTCTCTGCGCTTCACCTTTGAACGCTTCAAATCTTCAAAACTTAGAAAGTTTTTCTAAGTGTTTCCTCTCAAAACTTAAAACCACTACTCCTCCTGGTATACTTTGTGCTCAACCTCCAGAGTTTTCAAACTTTAACACAAGCTGGATTCTATACACATGTTTGGCATACCAAATTTCCCCATTATCTCTTTTGAGCTTTTAATTTACTTACATGACTAATCTCTTAGTCATAACTCATATGAACGTTACCCTCTCTTTATGGGAACAACCAACAAGGGCCAGTCTTGGGAATTAGCAATAGTCCCAAAGGACTCCTCTTAATCTTGCTTAAACAGATTATCCTTGTTGTCGATTCTAACCATTATAGGTCAGGTAATCTGACCCTACATATTTTCATAAGTCCTCTCAATCATGAGGAGTTATATGCTCAGGGTTTAGTCTTTTAATAATGCAGTAATCATAACTTTCTAAGGATCCTACCAGTCCTTACTAGATTTCCCAAATCATGAAGGATTTCTTCACTTGGATCTTAATTCTTACCTAACCAACCATCTCAACTATAAGAGACTCTACCTGCTTTAGTAGGTAGCCCTCATCACACTTGTAACAAAACATCTCAGTTCATGTCCCTTTTCTGGCTCGTGCAGCTCCATAGAACAATTTATCCCACCTCTGTTATTCACACTCAGGTCTTATCAATAATATTGATCAGTGCATCCCTACTCCTATAAGAGTAGTTATCATTTTGACAAAGGAACAATATAATTCCTTTGCTGGAATTCAACAAGAAATCCAAAAATCACAAGTTCATTCTGCAACCCTTCTCCTCAAGGATTAAATGCAGATAACAATATCTCCTTACGCGACTCGTACATGATCCCAAGCAGGCCAAGTGTTGTAACCATGATCTGATACCAATTTGTCACATATCCACTACAACAAACTAAAATTTTCGCCTCTTTTCTTCGAGGGACATAATCCACGAATTCCTACAGGGGCCTAGCACAGGCTCGATTTCTCGTTATCCACCTCCATGTGATCATTGGTTACGACCACGGGCCAAGACAAGAGGTGCCTTTCTCATTTCGTGACTCAGCGATGTAGGAGAGTCAAGTCTTTCGACTCTTCAAACCCCGAAACTTGAGATCTTATCTTTGCTGAGATCGATGGCTCCGAATCTTCCCCTGATCCAACGGTCCTGGCCATATTAGGATTTCAGTAATCGAGAGTTCGAAATGAAAGAGAGTAAAGTCTAACGGTATGGGCCATGATGATGAGGAAACTGAAATGGGGCGGGTGGGGTAAACATTTTTGTTGAAAAATGATATCTATGAATGTGATAAGTCGAAGAGATGAATCCAATGGAACAGGTCTCAAATAATGGTGCAAAAATTTCCAAACTTTTTTTTTTTTACACCTGTGGAGTTATACTCTGGTCTGAAGACTACTGCAATGATGAAATGCCCAAATGCTTAACCAAGAAGAAATGTGTAGTTATTTGGCAACCCGAACACAGTTGCACGACAACAGATCTTGTCTGTTTTAATTTGTTAATGTTTTTGTCCCCAAGGGTTAGGTATTCAAGGGTTCTATAGACAAGGGTTTTCCCTATGTTATATCTCTTTGATATACGTGTGGGGTCCAACAGTAGTACTCAGCCCAATATCTCAGGGCACTAACTAAGGAGGATAGACCGTACCCTTAGCTGTACTACCCGGCTACCCAGGTACTAGAGAGTATCTTCCCGAGTGTTGTTCTCGGTGGCACTATAGCAGTCAGGTGACCAATCAATTTATCTAAAGAGGGCTTTAGGTAATCTAGGTCAATCCATACACAAGTGTTGTATGATGTGCTACCACTCGAAGGGGTACCAACAAGGGTTACAAGGGTGGCCAACAGATGTGCGCTTAAGTGCCACTTGTATTTCCTGTGTGTATGAATCCCTCAACCACGGTTTATGCACATAATGACAGATCTTTGTGGCTTAAAGACGTCGGAATACATCTCTACCTTGAAAAAAAAAAAACTTAACCCACAATTTCTGCCGAGGAAAGTGCTCTGATACCACTTGTAATATACAAGATATAAAAAGTATGCAGAAGAAAAATAAAATGCTAGAAATGGCAGAATAACAATAATATAACCAACACAATCACCATAATATCACTGAAATGATATAAGAATAACAACATAAATAACACTTTGATTCTGAAAGCAATGTTCACGGGCTTCTTCGAGGGGGAAACCTCCAGTTGAGCAGAGATATATTACAATAATATCCAAGCTAGGGTTATCATACCCTCAACTCCTATTCATACTAAATATGTCTATCAAAAGAAGCATCTAGAGGAAGATCCTTCTAGAAGCGAAAGCTTTTGTTAGGTCTTATTACATTCAACTTATTCTATTTTATTGAAAGGCCTTATTAATATTGACCTTTATTACATATGAATATATTGTTATACCTATGTGCGGGTTAGGACCCTAACATTATCATTGTTTTTTCTAGAAATGGATCCAAAAAATAAATTGCAAGCACCTTATAAGTTCAAGCCACTATTTGGTACATGTAATGAAGGTGATGGATGCAACAATACCTGTTAGAAAAACAAGACCGTGGAGAAATAAAATAAAATAAATGCGGAAACAAAACACAAAAGATACACAATACAATAGAGACATGGATTTATGTGGTTCACCCAGTGTGGGCTACGTCCACCAGAGAAATCGCCAGGTCCTTCCTTTATTATTATCCAACATATGAAGGGATACAACCTACAACAAACCCGCTGTAACTTCCTCTTCTTTCTCTCACAGTCGCTCGTCTCAGAATACAATATTCACTATGTTCCATAGACACAATACATTTCCCTCATAACAGAGGGTTTCCTTCTAGGGAAAAAAACCCTAACATAATTTCTACCGTTAGATCTATGACCTTATAATGAACGGTCTAGATTTACAATGAAATTACAATACACATTTACAAGGCATTTTTTCCCTCGGGGGATTCTCCCCTGAATCCCCATCAGGGGATGCTCCCCTCGAACCCCCACCGAGGGCCCGCTTGCTCCCAGACCCCCCAGTCGGGAGGATAGCCCCCTCGAACTCCACAGAGGGGGTAACCCCCCTCTGCACTCCCCTGCGTGGAAGAGTGTACATACTTCTAGGGTGTAAATACTTCATGGGGTATAAAGATGGTTGGAAATAAAAGACCTCTGAATCAGGAAGATAATCAGGCTCCACAACCAACAATATCATGTCTTGAGCTACCCATAAAAGCAATGATTCTTCAATGAAAGATATGGACAGTGGTTCAAAAGGTATAGAAAATGGTTTTGTTGAACAATATCCAAATAATGAAGAACATGTGAATGTAGAGATGAAAAATGAAAAATGAAAAAGAAAACAAAAGGGATGGAAACAATACAATGAAGGTAGGAAATTTTCAACCAATGGATGTCTAAGTTTTGGTGGGCTCAAAGAACAACAGAAGGGAATTTATAATGTATAGTTTGTTCATCTATTGAAATCAACCTAAAATACTTGATAAAGAATATGATACTCTTCAAAAACATGTAGGTAAAAGATATGAAAAGGTTGCAAAAGATGGAAAATTTGTGGATAATGTAGTTTCGGTTGCCAAGAATAGACATAAGGAAAATGAACAATAATATCTTTCTAGAGTGGACAAACCCAATGTAGAGAAATAAATATCAAGTTTCTTTCCAATGATGGATAAACAATTTCTTTTGAGCAAGAAGATTCAATTTTCTGTTGTCTTAGATTTGCTAACTAAAGGAAGACCAATAACAGATTATGAAGAAAGGAAGAATTTATATTCTTTTTTATATGTACCATCAATGCCCAAGAAACACTGGTCAAAATATTCTACATAGGATATGGTTGAATGTATTGATGCAATTTTACAAGAAAAGGTTAGAAGCAAATTGAAGGATTCACCATTTATTTCTATTAGCTTAGATGAAGTAAGGGAAAATGATAATACAGAATGGATTGGAATTCACACTTACATTCTTGAATATTTTAGTCGAGTTCCATTATATATTTGTCTCTTCAAGTTGGATGGTAGTGAAAATGCATTTTCTCTTACAGAATCAATATTCATGCTTTTAAAGACTTATGGGGGTCTAGAAGCTAATGAAATAACTTCAAAGATAGTTTTTTTAGGTTGTGATGGAGCCTCGGTTTTACAAAGAGAGAAAATAGGTGTTTGCATTCAGTTCACAATGAAATATGCACCATTCATGGTGGGAATACATTGCATGGACCATAGAACTAATCTTGCTAGTAAGGTTTTATCAAAAATCAAATTAGTTAGAAAGGTAGCATGCTTTGTTCACGATGGATACACTTACTTTGTAGGTAGTCCAAAACGTTATCATGAGTATCAAACGACTGCAAAGGGGATTTCAGATGGATTAAAGCTTCTTCATGTTGTTGGAACACGTTGGATGTCACTATACAAACCAACTTTGTGTATATTCAAAGAGTATAGATCCATTATGTCCAAAATAGATAATGATGCTCCCAAAAACCTTAATGCATTTTCAATATATGATTCAATGTCAAATATGGACATGTTCATTGGTATTCCATGCATTTTACCTATGTTAGAAGAAATGCATTAATTGATTAAAAGTGCACAATCTCGTGATATTATGTTCTAGATTTTACAAAGACGGTAAAATCAGTTTGTGATGTGTTAAAAATCATGTATCATCTAGAGCATGGATTCAAGGGGCCTAAGTTCACATTTTAGGAAAATTTGGTTTTTGGTAAGAAAGGAATTAGTCGGCTTGACTTTGATAAGGAAGATGAACTCTATACTGATCAATGATGAGTTTCTTAAATTAATGGAAGCATAGAAGGTTTTTCTCATAGAAATATGAGAAACAAATATGTGTCAAGTGATGTTTTTTTACATGGAATTGATAATGTTAAGAAACAATGTCATGAGGCAACCATGCTTCTATGTCATGAGATTGAAGAAATATTTCCTCCCCATGAGCTAATGGAATATTTTAGCATCATATATCCACAATTTTGGTGTGATAATAATAATTGTGAGTAGATTTTTGAGGTGCATTTGCAGACACTGAAGAGCGTGTATTGCAAGTCCAAAGATACCATTGATTTAACTTGTGATCCACTTTTTTCTAAGGAAATATTGAATCACCAAAGTACCTTATTCATCATGACCATGAAAACACAATGCTCAAATGAGAAAGGATTGAGAGGAACCAATTCAATTACTTCATTGTGGAAAAGGCTAAATCAACATCCTCAATTATGCAAGAACATCTTTGAATATGTAGCCATTGCAAATATAGCTTTGGTGCTGATAATTGGAAGTGTTGAAGATGAGCATACTTTTAGTATGATAGAATATGTAAAGAACATCAAGATAAATAGACTAGATAAACATTTATATTTATTCCTTCGAGCATATGAGCAAAATTTGTATTCATTGGATAGTTTTCCTTATGATTCATTCCTTGAAAAATGGAAAGCTAAAGGAAGATATGGAACGTATAATAATGATGAACTCTAGCTTTTCAAGTTTGGACTAAATTGCACCATAGCATTTTTGCAACTTTGTTGTGAGGATTTTCTATGATTTGAGAACTCTTTGTGGATTATCAAACACTTATAACCTTGAGTTATTTACTCTACTTCAAAATGCCTTGAAATTTTACCTTCTCATATAATTTCTATGATGAAATTTTGATGTGTCTTTATGAGCCTTGTGAAAAAATTTCTTCTATTTATTGTGGAACTTTGGTGTATATCTCAATCACAAGTAGAATATTTAGATCAACTTTACAAGCCCTGGATTCATGTTTTCTCTCATTAAAATATGATATTGTTTTGGATGTTGTACTTACTTCCTATTGGTAGTATAAATTGTACTTAAAATACAAGTAAATTGTGTTCCAAGATCTACAATTTATGCTTCAAATTGGGCATGTCTCTCTACATGTCCATAAAAAACAAGTGAATTCATAAAAATGGCTATGCAAAATAGAATTATCTACAACAACAATGAGTATTCTTCAGGAGTATCTAAAACAATTGTAAAAGGAGGTAATTATGAAGTTGTATTTTTCTATCAAAACTACTTGAAACATGGATATGCTTGTTGGCTTATAGAATAAGATGTTCTATACCATCTGAATTTCAGGGGTATTCCAAATTTTTGAAGAAAATATTCAWAATTTGAATTACAGGGCTTGTCTTCAYAGTAGGGGAGTTTATAYTGTATTAAATTTAGAGTTGTTGTGTTCTATTTATARTGGAGGCATGTGGTTTGTTGAGATTCTATTGAATATATGCTTTCARTAAATTTGAGAATAAGCATTACTTGTGGAGCGAATAAGGATKCTTTTGCATGATGATATTTTTGGGGGGACTTGTTTTAGAGTAAGGATGAATTTATACAAAGGAGGGATCTGATTTTGTGCTAAAAATATCTATGTTTTGTGTCACATTAGGTGAATGTATATGACAAGAAACATTATATATTTTCTGCCAATTTTAGTGCTTGTTCTTGCGCTTAATTTAGAAACTGGATAAGACTAGAAGGGAGTCACTGAATTGGCTTAGATTGGCATGTGTAACTCAAATGGGGCTCTCATCCTATTGAGTATATCATTGTTTTTGTTTTCATCAAGTTTTGTGTGGTTTGAAGTAATGTCGTAAGAGTTCTTGGAGCGAGTGTCCTTTTGCTACCCATGGGTAGTTCCCAAATTCAATCTTCAAGTAGAATATCTTTATTATAAAGGGACCTTCAGGAAGGAAAACATGGAATATATGAGTAAATTCTTGTACCATATGGTTCAAATAGAAATACTAAGTTTCCAACTTAGAATTTTTCTGATTATTCATCAGAGAATTGTTGGAGAAGTTTCTATTTTTGACACACTAGTTCAGTGGGAGTTAACTGACTAGTTCTATTTTAGACCTTTTAATTTTAGACCATCACTATTATGCATGAATTCCTACTAAAATATCATTGCATCTCACTGCTTCTTCTCTTTTCTTAATTATAGGATGTCATTTCCTATATGAGTGAATATCACTCACTCGTTGAACAGATCATAATATGCATTGATTCTCATTATTCATATTGTATCTCTCTTCCTTTTCTTGATAAGCTTTGTTTGTGTATGCTTTAGCTAGGTATCTTGTGTAGGTTTTCATGAAACACTGACATGGTATCATAGATGAGATGCTTGGAGAAACCCAGACAAGCGAGAGAAGAGCAAAAGAGGATTTAATTATTGAGTAACCCTAGTTTCCGCCAGATTCGTAGCCTATCGCTATCAAAAGGTTCAATAATTGGAATCGATGCAGTCTATCCATTGCTAGGGTGCAGCGGTCAATCGACACAGTATATCCATTGCTAGGGTGCGACAGTCGCACTCAAACTTATGAAAAAAAAATCATGAATCGACGTAGCTTCTACACATCCAAGGTGCAACATTGTCGCACAGTATTTTTCACCAGGGTGCGACATTTAATTTTTTAGGAATCAATGCAGCCTATCCATTGATAGGATGTGACATAGTCATATTGTATCCTTCACTAAGGTGCGACGATTCAACCTTCCCATTGCCAGGGTGAAACACTCTAGAAAATTGGTTTTTTGTAGTAAAACAACCATATCTCGGAATCCATGATTTGGGTCGGGAGAAAATTTTGACCAGAGATGTATGACATAGGGATGCTCATGCTCACCAAAAATATCCAAAACCCACATCGTATTTTAGGAGATATAATTGTTTTATCATATCTATAGTTGTCATAGAACCGTCAGTCATATCTCGGAATCCACGATATGGATTTTCAATATCTTTTCAGAATCAATAGCATGGATGGAGATGATGCAACTTCTTCAATCAAGTATGGTGATAATACTCACACCATATAACTATTTTGAGTGGAATCCAAAGGTCTCATTCCAACTCAAAAGAAAAGGACTGTATAATTTGACGATGACGACAGAAACATAACCTACATCAACACTTGAGAAGACCAGATGGGTGAACCGTAAGGATGAGGCCACATGACTACTTATTCAGTTAATATCCATTGATTTATGGTTTCATTTTTCCACATTCAAGACTCCAAATGATATCTGGACCACCTTGGAAGGACTCTTTGGAAAGCAGGATGAGATGCAAGGTCATATGCTTGAGGTAGAGTTGAATACCTTAGACCCTAAAAGTTTTGATAATATACAGGATTTATTTAATAATTTTAAATCTTTGATATTGAGGTTGGGTGAATGTTGTATTGACAAGTCTACACAAGAGAAACAACTTATTCTAACAATATTGGTCAAGCTAGGACCAAAATACATTGTATATGTCTCCAATTTCCATTCTGGCAGATGTCTTTTGGGAGCAAATTGGAAAATGCCTACAATGGTTCAGTTCATTGAGTCTCTCACACAAGAGAGACAAAAATCATACATATGGGCCTCATGAAAGATCCCAAAGCACATGCACTCACCATGCATGATGGAAAAGGATCATCCAAATATAACGAGAAGGAGAAATAGAATGAGAAGGAGGGATATTCCAAACCCTTTAATGATTCTTCAAGTTCAAAAGACTCTTCAGATTCCAAGAAGAAGAAGAAGGGAAAGCAATGCACTTACTGCAATAAACTGAATCATGAAAAATCTACATGCATGAAGAAACATATCGATCTTATGGCATAGGCACTTCAACAGAACAACCTTGAAAACTTCAATCCAGAGGGAGTAAAAAAGAAGAAGGAAGAAGATCATGCTCCTAAGAAAGGTAATCATCATGTTATTGTTGCAGTTAATTCCTCATCCGATTCACGGATTATAGATTCCAGTGCATCCCATCATCTGGTAGCTAAAGAAGAAGTTTTCTCATCCTTGAGTCCATGCTCAAGACCCTCTATTCTCATGGGGGATGATAATCCAGTGGCATTAGCGGGAGAAGGGAGAGTGGAACTCCATAATGGAAGTTTTGAGAATGTTTTACATGTTCCAAATCTTTCTATGGATCTTCTCTCATTTTATCAGATCACTCAGAAAGGTAAAATGGTTGAATTTACATCAGTTTCAGTTTCAATAATTGACATGCATGACAATTCCATCATTGCAATTGGTGAGGTGGATCACAAGTCAAGGTTGTATAAATTCACTAAGTTTTTTGATGATGAGTCATTTTTTCTACTTACACATAAGGAGAGTACTTTGCATGCACCCCCAGTGCAACATGCATATACTCTTGTGCTTCCATCAGTTTCAGACATCAGAGATGATTCCATACACTATGATTATGTACATGGAAATAAGCAGGTAGTAAAACTAGATAAGAAGCCAATGTTGAAGCTTTAGTAGATGCCCAAGAAGGAACAATTCACACTTTAGGAAGCAGGTATTCTTGCAGGGAATCCATTGAATTTGAGGTGGAATCGATCTCAGCATGAGGAGCCTTCTCATTTACTTTTAGCTTCAAAACTTGTGATGCACATGCATTGATATATGGTTCAATCTTTTGATCTGCAACTCTACAATGAGGTTGTGGAAAATCCATTATGGCAAGCAACCATGCAAAAGGAGTATGAATCACTCCTAAGGAATCAAAATTGGCATCTGGTTCCACTTCCACCAGAAAGGAATTTTTTAGGTGCATATGGGTCCACATGATCAAGAGGTACAAGGCTATACAGGTTTTCAAAGGACTTCATCAGATCCATAAATATTTCTACATATTCATGAAGAATTTTAGTGGGTAGAAGTTTCAGACTTTGCGGAATCGTCTTGCAGTGAAGAACACAGTTTCCTAGCAGCT
Organism: Picea sitchensis; assembly: GCA_010110895.2. NCBI lineage: Eukaryota > Viridiplantae > Streptophyta > Pinopsida > Pinales > Pinaceae > Picea > Picea sitchensis. Next base: position 47,759 of record SNQJ01S0069485.1, read on the forward strand.
ACATTTTCTTCTTTTGATGCATTATATTTTGAGAGGGGGTTTTGTTCCCACGTGGTTTTCCCTCTTTCCTCATTTTTATTCAGTGTTCATTAGTTTCATTGTACATGAGTACCAAATATGGCCTAGTAGCTAGGACTCATTTTTTACTCCATAGTGATGATCAGGGGGGTGTTGGAGAAATTTATATTTTCGGCACACTAGTTCAGTGGGAGTTAACTGACTAGTTCTATTTTAGACTTTTTAATTTTATACCATCACTATTATGCATGCATTCCTAAGAAAAGATCACTGCAGCTCATTGCTTCTTCGCTTTTCTTAATTATAGGATGGCATTGCCTATATTAGTGAATATCACTCACTCATTAAACATATCATAATAGACATTGATTCTCATTCTTCATATTGTATCTCTCTTCCTTTTCTTGATAATATTTTTTTGTGTATGCTTTATCTAGGTCTCCTGTGCAGGTTTCCATGAAACACTGACAAGAATTCTATTGCATATTCATCTAAGAAATTGTGTCAATATTCATCTGAAGATGCTCAATATTGGTGTTAGAACTCAATGTCTTAATGTTTTAAACTGACATATTCCCACAACTGACCCTTTTACCATTACAACGAATATTTTTCACATTTGTAACAATCATCAATCAAAACTGCATGCCCAACCAAATTTATATCTTTACATAGATCTAAAGCTTTACTCTTGCAACAATGTTAATTATTCTTTTTGAGTTAAGCCAACCAATGTTAAACAAACTGACACTCTGATTTCACATCCTACATAGAGTGCATTTTTCACAATTACCAGCTTCCACTCCAAAACCAAAAGAGACACCTCCTCCCTCCCTCCTTTGTATCTCAAATCATTGTTGAAAGAGACCAGAGAGTCTTAATCATTTTCCTCAGACATTAAGTCGCCTTTAACATGCTTTGAGAATCCACAAGATAATAGAAGGTTTCCATGAGTTACATGAGTAGCTAGAAGAATACCTTCCTTACTTGGGAAACATACCAGTCCTGAAGATGGGCCCAATACAACCTCCACTTTCTCAATAATTTTGAGTAGCAACATTTTTATGAAGATAAAATATAAAATGATAAAGATGATGTTGAGGACTGTTATTACCCTTTCTTCTTTGTGCAAAATTGTTCTTGGTTATGGTAACAACACATGTGATAAGTCATAGTCATGTTTGTCTTTAGAATAAACTCTAGGGAGGTCCAATTAGAAATGGCATTGCTTGGAAGTGCACTTGTGACCCTCTGCTTCTAGCATCCTATGCAGCCTACTTGCACTTTCTCCTATGCGAACAAACTTTATTGTCTTCTCAATCTTCTCTGCTAGTGGGAAAAAAATTTCTTTTAATACCTCAATTTTTGCAAGTTCATTTGGGTATTTCACACAACATTGTTTAATAACACCCAACAACAAATCCTCTTCTTTCACAAACACTTGATTTGATATTTGGATCATTTTGGTTATAAATATCTCAACATTCTCATTGAGGGTGACTGAGAATAAAAGTATCTACATGATTTTCCTCGTATAAATTCACTTAATCCAAGCAGATCTAGAGAGACACATTGCTATATTCAGTGAGTAAGTGTAGATTTTAACCTTGTACAATTATTTACTGCAAACATATTTTCAGTAAAAGAACAGAAAATATACAATGGAAAATACAAACATTACAAAGAGATTTTTCCCCTGGAAACTCAAACTGGGAAAAACAACATATTCTATATTCATTCATTATGATACATTGTTTACAATACAAAATACATATAGGATCCAACGACATCCAAAACCCTAACCCAATGACCTGGATTATTCAACAAACCTAATTCCTTAACCGAAAATAGAAAACTATTGGCAAAAACCATGTGTCAAAAAATCGACCAACAATGGACATGAAAATCGAGGCGACATGAAAAACGAGGCAAAAAATGTGACATGTTTCCCAAGGAAAAAATATTCACGGGGGAACTGCCCTGGAACCCCTAAAGGGGGGCTGTCGTGCAAATAATATAAAACATACCCAACATTCTCCCACTTGTTTTTTTATTTTCATACAAGGGGTTACGAGATTATATAGTCAACAATCTAGGGCAACAATACCCATAGATCCTCTACACCAAGAGAACTTCTCAGTGCTCACATATTTTGTTAATGAATATGAAACATTATTCAAAGTGTCCACCTTCATCAACAACATTTTCTTTTCTTCAACTATGTCTCTCACAAAGTGATATTGAATATCAACATGCTTTGTCTTTGAATGATAAGTTGGGTTCTTCGCCATAAAAATTACACTTTGACTGTCACAATCTATCCTTACATCTTGTTGTACCAACCCAATACCTGAACACAATCTTTGTAACCATATTGTTTCCTTACTTGCATGAGTGGCTGCCATGTATTCATTTTCTGTAGTTGAAAGTGCCACTATAGCCTATCTTTTTCTCATCCAACTGATTTCTCCTCCAAATAGGTTAAACACATACTTTCTTGTAGATCTCCTACGATCTATATCTCCAGCCTAGTCTGCATCCACAAAGCCATGTATTTCCAATACTCTATCTAATCATGGTCTTCCTTGGTAGAACAATACATAGCTAACAATGCCACGCAAATACCTGAAAACCATTTTTAATGTTGTCCAATGCTCCTTCCTTGGTTTTGACATATAACTACTCAAAACTCCCACTGCGTGTGCAATGTTCGGTCTAGTACAGACCATTGCATACATCAAACCTCCAACTACACTCGCATATGGAATACGAGACATGTCCTCCTTCTCTTCATGTGTCTTGGGACACTGATCCACATATAATTTTACACCAACATGAATAGGGACCTTGACCGATTTACATTCCTGCATATTAAACCTCTACAATATTGTCTTGGCATATTTTCTCTAATTTAACCATAGCTTCCTCTTTTTTTGATCTCTTTTAATTTCCATGCCCAAAATGAAATTCCCAGCACCAAGATCCTTCATGTCAAATTTAGAGGACAACTGAGTTTTCACATCCTAGATAATCTCCTTGTTGTTTTATATTAACAACATGTAATCCACATACAAGACCAAATAAATCAAATGATCACCAATTAATTTAAAATACACACAGTGATCCTCTTTGCTTCTTGTGAAGCCAAGTCCCAACATATAAGTATCAAATTTTTGATACCACATCATTGGTGATTGTTTTAAATCATACAAGGACTTTTTTAGCTTGCATACCAACTCCTTCTTTCCCTTCAAAACAAAGCCTACTGGTTTCTTCATATAGATTTCTTCTTCCAAATCCCCGTGTAAGAATGTTTTCTTCAAATCCATCTGTTCTACTTCAAAATAAAATGTAGTAGCAATAGATAAAAAAAAATCTTATAGAAGTTAACTTGGCAACATGAGAAAAAAATCTCACCAAAATCAATTCCCTCAACCTGTAAATAACCCTTTGTTATTGGCTGAGCTTTGTATTTCTCCACTTTTCCTTCTGCATTCAGCTTCTTTTTAAATACTCATTTGTTGCCAATGGAATTTCTTCCAGTCGGCAACTCCACTAGATCCCAACCCTCATTCTTATCCAAGGCTGTCATTTCTTCATCCATGGAATTTTTCTAGAGTTTTTCATCCTCAGAATTGACTGCCTCCCTCACAGTTCTTGGATCATCATCAGTAATAGACAAAGAAAAATTTGAACGAAAATCAAATGGAGTATACCTTTCCAGTAGCCTTCTTTCTCGAACCGATCTCCTCAATACTTGAGTATGAGGATATTCTTCTTTTGATTCATGTTCTTATGTAGAGTTTAATTCATCATCCTTTAAATCAAACTCTATTTTCTCTGGTTCTTCCTTATTTTGTAGGACTTCATGTTTTACAAAATCCTTCATTTATGTAAATACCACATCTTGACTATACACAACCTTCTTAGTTTATGGGTTCCAAAGCTTATAACCTTTGAGACCATCTTTATACCCAATAAAGATACACTTATCAGTTGTCTTATCTAGCTTACTCTTGTTTTTCTTTGGAACATGAACATATGCCTCACAACCAAATACCTTGAGATGTGTGAGAAAAGGTTTCTTACCGGTCCATACCTCTTGTGGATTCTTGTCATCAAGCATTGATGAGGGTGATCTATTGACCAGGTAACATGCAGTACCCACTGCCTCTGCCCAAAATTATTTCCCTAACCAGACACCATTGAGCATGCACCTTGATTTTTTCATCAGTGTCATGTTCATCCTTTTTGCAAATCCATTCTGCTGAGGTGTATATGGAGTAGTCTTCTGCCTTGCTATACCACACTTCTTATAGAATTATTCAAATTCATTCCCATAGAACTCTCTGCCATTATATATCCTCAACACCTTAATTCTTTTCTCAGTTTGATTCTCAACAAGAGCCTTAAACTCTTTAAACCTGTCAAAGACTTCAGATTTCTTCCCGAGGAAATATATCCAAGTATTCCTCGAGAAGTTGTCTATAAATGAAACATAGTACACATATTTTCCCAATGATGGAACTGACATAGGTCCAAACACATCATTGTGAACTAATTGTAAAATTCTTTCTTCCCTCGTTGCACCAGAGGGGAATCTTACCCGATTCTGTTTCCCATATACACAATGTTCACAGAAATCAAAATCCAGAGAGAAATTAGACATACCTTCAACTATACCTTTACCGTGTAGTAGTCAAAGACCCTTCTCTCTGATATGCCTCAGTCTTTGATGCCACATCATAACCTTTTCTCCAAAGACTATAGGAGTTCTTTATTCTTCAACTCTAATATCATGAACAATGGAACTATTACACCCATCACTAATAGTGCTTCCTTCCAGCTTATACATGGTTCCAAACCAAACTCACTTCAACAACACCATTGCTCCTTGAACCATCCTACAGGTTTCCTTTTCAAATATTGTTTTTACCCCTGCATCATCCATTTTTCTTACAAAAAACAAATTTCTAGCCAAACCTGGGATATGCAAAACACCAGGTAGTGTTATAATCCTTTCATCTATGAGCCTCAACTTGAATTTTCCTCGTCCTATGATTTTGGTTATCGAGTCATCGCCTAGGAAAACATTACGTCCATCATACCTTTCATATTCACAGAACCACTCCATGTGGGGAGTCATATGAAAGGATGCACCTGAGTCAACCAACCATGCCTCATGATCTGCATGTGTGC